>ML794535.1:52238-81413 GCA_009831015.1 Picea engelmannii
CTTTCATGCAATTTGTAATGCCCATGCACTCCACTTAGAATCCTTTCCCATATGAAAGGTTAGCTAAACATAGGAACTTAGGGAGTAAAAATAACCAAATATTCACCTATTTTTCTTTGGTTGCCACATGGATGGCTTGTTTGGTTTGTAAAATTTAAGTTGAGATTATTGCTATCACATATAAAACACTTACATTGGGACCAAAAATTAACTTTGATCATTGAGTATGCTCTTCTCTTGCACGATAGAGTGATATTGAGAATAAGAAAGGTGGTTAAGGAGACATTTCATCTCCCTTAACAAAAAATATTTAGGATAGGACAAAGCCCCCCTAGGGCTCCTCTTAGTTTCTTTTTTGAAATCATATTAAAGTTGTAAGGGCGCATACATTCCCACATGTTGCAAACTTAGGACATTTTCTTGAAATTGCTTTCTTAGTTTACATCACTAGGGGAGTTTAAAGATCAAAGTAACGGGCCCATACATGCCCACATGCTTGCAATCTAGGATATTTTTTCAAGATTTCTTAGTGTAAACAACAGTTAGGGAGTTTAAAGGATTGGAAAGGACCCATATGTCCACATGATAGTTCTTTATGGATTTTAAAATTCTACAAGTTTGTACCAATGACACTTAGTAAGCTAGGTAACAAAGATTTGTAAGGACCACATGAAGTCCACATGTTGCAAATTCACACCTAACTTATTAAAATTTGGCACACTCCTTCACTTGCTCACACACAAAGCCCCTCCTCACTCACATAATTTCCATATTGAATTGTGGAGGTTGAAGTAGGTTTTCTCCAAAGGAACTCTGAAACGTCCCACTATTTCTTGAAGAAATTATCCACACCCACTTCATTCAAATGAAATTGGTTCACACTCCCAATCTCTCAACCCACCACACCTAATTTTTTTCTAAAAACTCACTAAGTTTCCCTCTACAGTAAGTACCAAAAGAAATTTTTTAGTCTAGGTAGGATCTCGGGGGTAGGCATCCAAATAACCTCGGGTCGTTATCTAGTTCTCACATTTTCAAACATTAGAAGTTGACAAATAGGGAACTTTCAAATCCTCCAAGTCAAGTGTTCCTACACCATAAGGCAGGGAGATACCCGTGAAGGGTTGAAGGCCGAGGTTCAATTTTTCTGTGTGTCCCCCCATGAGTCACCTAACTCTTGGAAGGGGTCCAGCCAGTGACCTATTTCTTAGGCCGAAAATCTAAATGTCGCACTTTGACTGAGGTACCTAGTGACCAAATTTAGGACATCTACCCAGGTGGCAATTGTGGTATGCAATTGCACCTTGATCAGATTTTGTGCGGCTATTGGGAAATATCGCCAACTCTTTCAGGATATGCACCTTCTACCCCTCATTATAACTTATTGTTTCATCCTTCACTAGTTCCTCTTCAAGTAGCTTCATACTCCACTGTTGAGTGCTCTTGGAAGGTCCAATGCTATTTGAGAGGAAGGACGATACATATTTTAGGACATGAGCATTTGTTTTATTTGTTCCCCCATGTGGACAAAATCCACCTACCCACGTGTATACTTATTTATAGTTGATTTATGTATGATGCTCATTTGATTACATGCAATTGTGAGTTACATTATCTTGTGAAGGTCAAAATTATACAAGTCTCTTGTTCATTTATTTCTCTCACCACTATTTGTACACATCCACTTTGCTAGTTGGACATCATAGGGGATCCAAAGAACCCCCTTCATTCTAGACGCTTGCAAAACCTCCCTCCTATTCTAGGAGGAGTTCCTAGTCTTGTCGACTCACCGGATCAACCATCTTACACCCCCATGAGTGCCACTATTTTGGGATCATATTTACTTGGTTCCACTTTTCTTGAGTCCAATTCCCAAGGACATCCATCCACTAGCTCTCTTTCACAAGGAGGCAGAGGGAAAACTTCTTCTCAAGGAAGAAGTACAACCCCACCAAACCTCTCCCATGGGTCAGGTCCACTACCTACTCACACAATGGCTGGAAATAATCCTCCACCAAATATCCCTATGCAATACTTAGCATCTCTCAACATTCCTGATTTGACTAAACTCACAAATGATCCCATTTTACATGACCCCACATGGCCCAATATGCCTACCAAACTCCCTTCAGATATTCTAAAATTTGAAGGAAAACCAGGGGAGGATCCCGCCAACCATGTTATTAACTTCCACTTATGGTGCTCTTCAAAAATCATCATGGATGAATCCATTCGATTAACGTTATTTCAAAGAACACTCACTGGTCCATCAACCAAATGGTATGTGGACGAAAAATCAGGGTCCCATGTAACTTTTGAATCCTTGGACAAAGCCTTTTTGGCCTTTTTTCAACTACTAGTTCATCATGACACTAGTTTAGAACTACTCTTCGAGTGTAAACAAACCTCAGCTATGCATATTTCCGATCACATCCACGAATGGTGTCGGCGATGTAGTTTATGTAAAGCAGAAACCACCAAAGAACAACGTCTTGATTGGTTTCTAAAATCACTCGTGTCTATACTTGCCAAAGATGTGGCATCCACCTTCCCTCAATCCAAAGAAGAAGCCATCAACAAGGCCCAACAGTTCGACCTCATTTATGCTCAGTCGACAGAATATTACCTGATGCACCCAGATCCATACCATTTGGCCAGGACAAACTGGAATGTCTCATGTTGCAGATGGGTTGATTGGTACTACGACACACTACAACCCGTATAGCCAAACACCACCTATGTATGGTGCACCTCAATATCTACAACCATATGGAGGGCCATATTATTACTCTCCTCCCCCTTACCAACAACCATATCCTGTTTCTCCCCCCCACCCATGAGTGGACCCTCATCGACACCCATGATGCGCCCGACCTGTCAACCAAGTTTAGGTTCCCCTTCTACCTCAGCATATAACCTGGGCACTAGTGAATGTGCTTCACCTTCCTATGCTCCCTATGGATCGTTGCCACAAAAAAATCTGTACTTTCCATTTCCTTTTCCTCCACAAGTAGTTTCTCCTCCACACAGACAACCACATGTGGACGTTAACTTTGTTCAGCCCTCTCCCATTCAACAACTTCATACTTTTGAACAGTTGAATACGGAAAATCTAACCCATTAAATGAATAATGCCAAGAATAAAGGAAAAAAATGAAATAATAATAACCTGGGACCAGGTGGGAATAACCCCCAACAAAACCAACCTGTTGGGGAAACCAGAACCCCCAAGGGGACAATAACAATAAACTCCAAGGGAAGAAGAACAACAACAATCTTAGGACGAACTTCCCTTGCACTCTTTGCACTGAGTATGGAAATTATACCCAGCATTTCCCCCAAATTAGTGACTTCAAATGAATGAATGAATCCATGAATGCGTCACGTCCTCCAGCGCCACCTGCTACTCAGCAAGCCTCACAACAGTACTTGCAACAACCACCCTCGGTTATATTGCAAAACCCTATTCCACACCAAGGTGTGATAAATACCCAACAAGTGGTACATCCTGACCCACCACAAATGGGGCAGTATCAAAACATCAAGCCCATCCACCTTGGAAATCTGGCAGATCACAATATCCTCCTCACTAGTGAAGAATAAATTCTTCTGTAAACGCACGGTCATCAATACAGTTCACCCCCTGAATCTACTCCAACCACCTCAAAGCAGATCCATATACAACCAGACAACCCTTGATGATTTTTCACCCTAATACTGAACCTACCATTCATATCCCTCACATCCCATTACAACAGAATGTCAATAATCCTCAGGCTAGGGCAGCACACAATTACAGTCTGGTCGATGATTTGGCACAGTCTCCTGCAACCATGTCTATATTGGAGGTCCTCCAAACTTGTCCAACTCAACATAAATCCTTACTCCCCACCTTGGGAGCAGTCGACCCAGCTGATATTGGACTCACCACCTTTGATCTAGATAGCGGAGAACCACATCTCCCCACTCTGGATGCTTTCCAGATACCAGTAAAAATTCGGAACATCACGGTTCATCGGTGTATCATCGATGAAGGTGCATCCACATGCATTATGGGAAAAACTTGGCTCCCCTGAGCTAGTACCATCTTCCATCACCTTAAGAGCCTATGATGGTCAACCATCCTCTCCTGAAGGGCTCTTCCAAAATGTCCCCGTCGAACTTGGAGGCAAAACCATCCTCATCGACATTGAAGTTATCGACCCTCCGCTTGACTACAATATCTTGTTTGGACGTAGCTACATGTACGTTATGAAGGCAGTAGCCTCTTCTATGTTTCAAACAATGATGTTCCCCCACAACATTAAAATCATCAACATCGACCAAATTAGACATTATGAGCCTAACCACTCCGCCAACATCGATAACATCCTACCTCTTGTCCGCACTAGCTCAGTTGCTTACTCACTCATTGACATGGGCCCTAGAATTTTCAAGGACCCATCCTTGCTGGGGGAATAACAGGGAGAACCACCTCTCATACACCCTTCAACACAAGTGTGTGTTGTATCTTCCAATGGAATTGACACCGGAGACACCATTCCTCCCATTGAGGCCTCTCCACACCTCAACATTCCACTAGTTGAAGAAATATTACCTCAGGAACTCCTTGAGAACCCTACTACACCACTTATCCCTGATTTCCCCCTCCCTCAGGGGAAAATCCTGGTTTGGGATACAATCCTTCAAGCCATTACTCAAATTCCCTTCTTCTACCCCCCACCGAAAGTTCAATAATTTCAGGTAGCAATGACACTTACCCTTCCCAACATGGTGCTTGTCATACCTGTATGGTATCTACACCCACCCGCAATGGTTCCTCAACCATCTCTCCCTCCTCAGTTATAGGGAATCCCGATGCAGATTACAGTATAGGCTATGGTCGCACCACCCTCACCCCCAATTTCTAGCACCACTTCCACGGCTGGGGGCAGATGAAATAAGAAAGAGCCCACAACTCCACTTCCTCCTCAAGTTCAACCTCCTTGTTCACTATGCAAAAGAGAGGGACACCCCACTAATAGATGTCCTTCTCTTCCCAAGTTATGCAATCTGATCCAACTCCATCAAGCAATCACATCACTCACTGCTTCACCAAGCACATTTAGTACTACTACAATGCCCTCCACTGCAAGCAGTAAAGGGATGTGAACCAAATTTTCCTGTGCCATCTGTTCAGAATATGGCCACTACACTCATCATTGCCCAAATCTACCTTAGTTTCTCTAGACAATAATGACAGTATGCCAAATTTTTCATCAAGAACCCTCTCCACCACCACTTTCTGGTACTCACGTCACTGAAATTCGTTATGTCTCTTCCTCAGTCCCTGAACGGATGAGGTTCCCTTGTGCTCTATGTGACTAACTTTCTCACTTCACATATTGGTGTCCTTTGATTTTGGCATACCGAGGTCGTCATTCAACCCATATTCAACCACATTTAACCACCTCACCACTGGTCCTGCCCTCTCTACATACTGCCAACATCACCTCCCCTGAACCTGAGTCAATTCCCACCCCTCCATGGTTCATAGATAGATTGTCTGAGGATATTCATCTGAATCCTCCCAATTCTCCAATTCATTTCCCATGGGAAATCATGCCCCCTAACATAGTCTATCACCCATAGTATCTGGACATTTGGTTTATGTCAAGAAAGCCATCGCACCTTGTTTGTGATATCCCCTCTACATCTTCACCACTTGAGGACACTCACACTGTGACAGTCACCCACGTCACCTCCCCGGATCCCCTATATTCTCGCATTTTCCACTACGATGAATGTATCCTGGAGGAACTCACTACCCTCGATTTCCCATGGAATGCACTCCATCACCGAGCGCTTTTTCTCTCACAGGAAGCCTTCAAACCTCCTATCCAAGCCTCCGTATGTGCAATTGAAACCAAGTATTTTATTCCTTCATGGCATATAGACTGGTTCAACAACCCTATCCCTACCCCTAATGATTTTGAAGAAGGAAACATGGCCAATATCTCCCCCACCGTCAAAATCCCATGTGTGAAATTCCCACGCTACACACTACCATCGAGATATTACCTAACACTGCTCCAATGGAGCAGCGCTTGCTAACCTTAGAGTCACTGGATGAAGATTGTTGGTATTCATTATAGAACAATGAGGTAGCTAAAAAAATGGTCCAAAGCCACCTTTGACCGCCATGTCAACCTTCGTTCATTTAATGTAGGAGATCTTGTCCTAGCCTATGATATCGCCCATGATACTCTCAGCCATGGGAAATTTGAATCACTATGGAATGGACCCTACATTGTCCAACATTGCCTCATTAAAGGCGCATACATCCCGACCTCTCTAGAGGGCTATCCTCTCAAAGAAATCGTCAACAGGTTGTACTTAAAGAAGTTTTATGCCTGACCGTAGCCATTCTACCTTAGGATTTTTCTTTGTACACATTTGTAGAGTTTTTAGTCTTATTTTTTCACCTCCACTCCTCATGTCTGATCTACCATCTTTGTTATTGACAGATGCATCCTCCATTAGCCTACCAGATCAGTTACACTGACGGTGCTAGCCACTGGACACATAACCTCGCTTCAACCGCTTGGGTCCTCTATACCCCCTCACATGAATTGCTCCACTCTAGCGGCATATGTTTGGGCTCATCCACCAACAACCAAGTATAATACACCACCGTCATTAGTCTCCTCGTTGAGGCCAGTAACCACCACATTCGTCACCTTAGCATTTTATTAGATTCCCAGCTTGTTGTCCTACAGCTCAACAATGTATATCATGTCCGCGATCCTTGCCTCTTTCGCAAATACCTGCAAGTTAGACTCTTATCTCGAAACTTTGATTCAATTACATTTACACATATTCCATGACAATTTAATCAAATAGAAGATAATATGGCTAACCTAGTGTTAGATTGGCATTTATCACATCAATACATCATCACATATACATAAGCATCATACATTGGTCATAGCATATAGATTAGTCATCATCAACCATTAAAAACATAAACACATATAGACATAACAAGAGCCAATGATATGTATCCATATATATATATATCCTCCAAAGTGTCATAAATGTCTAAAAAATACAAAATATACATCGCTCGTAGGCCAGTGAGTCCCCTCACCCTTATAGGTACAAAATGGGATTGCAAGCCTATATAAATACAAAAAATGACACTCATGGTGCCTCCATAGCTCCCCCCCTAGGTCCTCTGTCAGCTAGAGGTGCCCCACCAACTGGGGGTCCTCCAAGTCCAAGGGGCATCCGATCAGTCATCGCTGCCCCCGCTATAGTTTCTTGGTGGATGAAGGTCCACTACTTTTCCAGTACACCCACACATTGCTCCAGGACCCTCTCACCCTGTATGTGGGCAAACATGCCATCCAACACACCCTTTAGAACCTCCACGAATTGTCGACGAAGGTCCTCCATCCCCTCTCCGGCTTTGTCTGCGGCTTGTGCACTGGTCCAGCACCAACGTCCTCTATCCTACGTCTCTGACCTACCCTCGGCTCATGATCTGGCCTAGCAAAAACATAATCTCACCTGCGCTGTTGTCCTACCCGCGGTGGTCGCACTGGCCCCTGGTGAGTCAGCTCCCTGACCATCTCAGTCTCAGGGCCTCAGGGCCCCACATCTGCAAACACAAACACCAAAGGTAGATTCAACATCCATATATACACAATCATATGCTACACTATCAAAATCACAAAACATAAATACACAAACATACCTCTCTGGTCTCAGCCCTCCCCAGGAGGCAACACCACGTCTGGGTCATGCTGGTAGTCCATACCACCGTATGGATACCATAGTATCACCTATGGAATATGATGCCACACACGTGCCATAGTGGCTGTGAAGTAGTGGCCACCCTCTCCCCCCCCATGATGCACCAACACATGGGCCCACCACATCAATCGCGGCTCCCGTGGCCCTGAAGGCACCAGCAAAATCCTCAGGCACAATAGGGGCACCCTCTCTAGAAACCAGGCCACCAGGATGGACCCAAATGAAAAATCACCAGAGTCGGTGGTCTGACACCGGTGAATCTACCCCATCATCCTGGAGTGCAGCATCAGCCCCCAGGCAAAAAATTCCCCATCCAAGACCCTTTCCCCAATCCTCACCTGACCTCTCGTGAATTGCTAAGTCACCAAGGATCCATAGATCCTCACTACCATGGCAGAAATGCACCGAGGGAAGAGCTCATCCATCGCCTTGATATAGATAATGGAACCCGACATCAATTTGGTCCCTAACAGTAGCATCGTGCCAAGTCTACCAACCTCACATCCCCTGGCAGCTGGGGGTCAGCAGGCAGGGCCATCCCCTGAAAGGGGAGCCCCGTCAAAAAGTATACATCCTCCACAACTGAGAGTGTCAGTTGTTGTCCCCAAACAATGAAGCACTGCAGATCAATGCTCCACATAGATATCATATACTGAAGTAGGAACTCCTGCGATCGTATCAAAGGACAATCAAAGAACTTGAGCAACCCGTAGGCTACCAAGTGTCTCCGAACACCTGGCTGCTCTCTCACTACCTCTCAAAGGTGCTCCCATTCTCTCTCCCTCCAGTGGAATGACATAGTTCTCTCCTGTCACAAGCTGATCACCTGCATCGACACAAAAACACTTGGTCAACCCTCATTATCCATCAAAAACATAAAAAAATTCAAAATTCCAAACACCCTTAGCTTCGCCTTCAGTGCACGGCTTTCACCCACATAGGTGCGCACATGTGCGCGCCTGTTTGTTGCATAGTTGCGCATTGATGTGCAACTGTCACCCCGACAAGTGTGCACACATGCAAACCTTTCCTCTACATAGCTACGCACTGATGCACAACTATCTGAGAAAGAGCCACGCATAGTGCGCAACTGTCATCTTAATAGGCGTGCATATAATGCATGCATGTTTTTCCCATCCCCCGTGCCTCTATGCATGCCTGTGTCAAGCACAACTGCACATTATGCATGGGAGATGGAATTATACCCGCACATCTGAGTGCAGGTATTCTTCCTTCTCCCATGCATTAGTGGGCCCACCCCTAAACCTACCCTTGTATGACCATACGTACGACCCCTAACTCAAAACTAGGAAATTCATGCTATGCAGGAGGATGGGACCACTAACCTAACTCTTGCAACTCCCGGATCGGTCAAATCGAGCTCCTGTAATCTCTAAAACTCCTCCAAATAATCTCGTCAAATCACTATAGCAACGGGTACAAATGAGGTGGCACTGTGGGCCCACCAACCACATATAGTCCCCTTTTCCAAACTTCCACACTCAGTTACAGGAGCCCAGAGCCTCTGTTTCCAGGTCTTTATTTAGCCATGGGATCATGGTCCCACCATCCACATAGTCACGTTCCCCAGGTCACTATCTGAACTTGGCCTCGGGGGATCATTTTTCTCATGTCACGTCTAGGTACGCATGGTCATGTTCAAAATTATCAAATAACTGTTCTATGTTGTTTATCATCAGATATTGTTCACATCGGGTATTTGGTTTTTAATGTGTGCAGGTACTTGGTCATCAAAAAAAGTGCAACCCCTTTAGGTATATGTTCGACACTAGCATGTAATCATTCCCTATGAATATCAATTGCATTTCCTAGTCACACCCTCCGACGTTCACCTTTAGGGTCCCTACATCCAGCTCTGCAGTAGCATCACCTCTGCTGCATTTTGGTACTGTTACCCGGTAGCACTCTCCCCCACATGATTTGTCCCATTCATAGTTCCCCTTGGCAATTTGACACTCATGCTACTTTCACCCCCTAGGGATGGGAGTCCTAATAGTCTTATGCACTTCCGAGAATAAGCCACACACTTCTTCTCATCATATTGCTAGCTTTCCCAAATGGGCTCCCAGGCTATCTCACCTCGGTTCTATTTTGACTACACCTCAGTAGTATCATTAACCCTCCATTTCATCCACCATCAATTTTCCCATCTGCATATTTCCCTCCATTCATTTACCTCATACAGAAACCCACCCATGGCCCCCCCACCCTCCACCAATTCTCTTCACAACTTGTGCCCTCACAGGCCAAGCCATCTCGAACTGGGGCACCCATTTCTGTATCTGTACACTCATCCCAAATTATTCTTTATTTATTTGGTAATTGTAAAAAGCCTTTGTTTCCAACATTTACTTATCTTTTTGTCGTCCCCCTTGATGACCTTGTTTTCCCGGCAACGCAACCCATTTCGCCCTTGGTTGGGGCATCCACTCTCATTTTCTCATTCCAACATCGTTCATGAACCCCGAGTATCCTAAAGTCCATGTACCCCCAATATCTGAGTTTGTCCACTTTTTCAAGCCTCTAGCACAATTTAACCCCATATCTAGTCGTCCCCCAAACACTAGATACCGTTTTATGGTTGTTGCCAATCATCCTTCAAACATACCGCAACCAAGGGCAGTCTTGAGTCTCACCACATCTTGACTTCATTTATGTTCCCTATCATTCCCTGATCTCATCCTAGTAGATTTCACGAAGCCCTTTGCTTCTTGGAGTCGCGTCTCCCCTTCTGTCGACATCAGCACAGTTTCTAGAAGGGCGACTGTATCTTGAATCTCATTACCTTTACAATGAGGAGTCTCTTATGACACAGAGAGAATCATCATTGCTCTTTGATTTCATTGAACCCATAACATTCGACTTCAACAAAATCTCATGTTACAGTGGGTCTTACTATGCGACTATTGTAGTTGTTTTATTCCAGTCAAAGACCTATGAATTTGTTAGGCCATCAATGCCTACAAGTCATAGACACTTCTTACAGGCATCCTTGCCTCTTTTCAGAGTATGTTCACCATTTAGAATTGCCATTTTCCATTATCAAACTGCCCCGGAGGGCGCTGTAGTTATCTACATCAGCATACAACTTCAGTTATTGTCTTACATTTTGAGTTACATGACACGAGCATGTGGCATGCCTACCTTGTTTGTATACAGATTTATTTTTTGTCCCTAGAGAAAGGTTTGGATCCCACTATTTCCCCTCTCCCTCTGACGGATCGTTCTTGCAGTTCCTCTCAACACTCTTCATTACAATGGCACTCTCAGTAGAAGAAACATTGATGTATTTCGGCTATACGTATTCTCATAACCTCACACATCAGGGGGCATCTGTTATCACTAAAATTTCATCTGCAACATTGCATGCAAATGGCTATAGAAATACAACAATGCCAACAAAAATTAGTTCACTTGCAGCACCAAAATGCATTTGAAAAGGAAAAAACTATACAATTGGGAAAAAATTAACATGCACAAACTCACTAAAGGAAGCGCGCGCACAGTGCACGGGTCAAGAAAGCCCATAGAGTGCATAATGCACCAAATGCACGACTGTGTACGAGAAAATCCACGCAATCTTGTGAACAACACGTTTATGGTTCTTTTCATCCCCACAACCACTTATGGACCAACTCCCAACTTGATTTGACCTCCATATCTAAGCAAAATCCAAATGGGGGCCTGGTCAAGGAATAAAGGGTTCCCTAAAGGGCCCCTTGTTCACACTAAGAACCAATTGAATTTTTTCTTGAAGAAATGTAATAAATGGAAGCCATGGGTGCACTAAGAAACCAAGATATTTATAGTATTGTTATGCTGCCTCAATTCTCCCTTGAGAATCCTTTTTACTCCTTGGAGTATTCAAGCACCATTGCAATAGGCCATTCCACTAACCTCTTGAGGAAATAGGCATTGATTTTCTTCATCATTTGCCATTTTTCTTCGATTGTAAGAAGAGTTTTCCATTAGGGAACTCAAGAACCCTCCCAAGAAGGAAGAGGTGACCCGTAATTCCTCACTTTTCTCTACGGTGTTTTGCCCACTAATATAATTATCCATTGGTGGCATAATCTTGGTCATTGGTTGATTGTTTATGGTTCTAAGTTTTCTATGCATTCTAGTTTTTATTTCCTTAGTTTTTTTTGTTTTTTTATTTGTCTGTTACATGTGTTTGGCTTGTTTAACCCACTCACGAACTTCTGTCTTGTCTAGCAGGCCCAAATAGGCATGCAAGTGCCATTGTTTTTCTCACCCAAGTGACGAAACATGCACAACAGACTGGTTGTACTAAGGGGGTCCATCCTTGCTCTGTCCTTTGTTCTTCGGGTGGGGGATTCCTTTTCCCTACTTCTGTTGTAAGTATTTCAAAGATCCGAAGTCTCGCTTCTTCTATTTAAATTTCTGCTCGATTTTGATAGCGTATCGATAAGCCGTGCCCAATGACAAGATGTTCAAAAAATCCATTTTCTTTTGGATGTATCTATACATACAACTGCGATATTTGAGTACTAGATGGGATTTGGAGTCTTTGATACCCAACTTGGTGTGCAAGGTTCAAAAAATATTTTGGAACTCGAGTATTGTCTGGTCCATTTCCTATCGCAGGCTATTCCATCTCGTACAGTGCTCATCGTAGCTTCCAACAGGGTAGTATTTTTCCTTAATAACATCCATGAAATAATCCCAACTAGGTGCGACTGTAAATAGTATAGATTCTTCAGTGGAACTTTGCTCATAGTAAGTCTCCTACCAATCCTTGACCTGGGAGACGACCTTAAGGAGTGCAAAGGTAATATTTTCTCTATTGGAAAAATTATGGACAAAAAAATACCCTTCTAGCAGATTCAACCATTTATCTACAACATATGCATCTATCTGACCTTTAAATGCAGGAATAGAAAAAATCACTTGTACCTTGAAGGGGGCGGCGCCTCCAAAGTGGTTTCCTGATGAAGATGTGTCACCTGTTGGCAACCATCGAAGGATCGATGCAAAATTATCCATCATCTCGTTCCTTTTTCATGTGAGGGCTTCATCTAAAAACATTTTAAAAGCAATTCCTGCTATCGCAAGGACAAACTTGCAATGGATCAACTATTTTGAGTCCCAACTCCTTGTACCCTGACTGCGTTAGGGACATGCATAGAGAAACAAAATAGAGAGAAAATCGCTCTGATACCACTGATCCATATTTATAAATGGAATGAAATGAAATATAGAGGTATACCAAAGAAATACACAGAGATAAAGTAAAAATTGACTTCTGTTAATAAAGAGAATATGTTGAAATTGTAAAAATGTAGATTGAAACAAGCTTGCTAGAATGGTGGTAGATTATCTCTGAGAAAAGATGTGACGACTACACTCATTCGCAAGAAGATGAGTACAATGAGGCTCCAAATTCCTTTTTACATCAAACATGAATGAGAAAACCCTATACATCCAAAATCCTAACCTGATCTAGGTGGATATCAATGGCCACCCACCTTTTCCAACTGGCTCAAAACAATTTTATGGTAATTTTGGTAATTTACTATTTTTAGCAGTTTTAAACTTTCGGGGCCATTTTGAGGGCCTAAATGAAGGTTTTTCAGGATATAGGTTCTCAATGATAGCTAAAGGCTCTGATTGAGCCCCCAAAATTAATCTCCTCGACAATACCTTTCCAACGATCTATTGTGCGCCCCAAACAAAGATCGTATGCCAAAGTTACGCCCCCGGGAAGTTGATACACCAAACTACCCAAAACGGGTCCACAAAACTGTTGGATTTTCATCTTCTGGGGTTGGGGTTTTGGATTTTCTTTATGATAAGGATTTTATTTATGATAACAATACCTTTGGAGCCTCATTGTAAAATCATCTTCTTGCGAATGCAAGTAGCCATCACGTCTCTTCTCAGAGATAAGCTGCCACCATTCTAGCGAGTATTTCACTCTGTATTTTTATAGTCTTTGTACATTTTCACTCATTAATAAAAAATTGTGTATTACTGTATCTTTGTGTTTATGGTTGCATATCTGATACATTTCTATTATATTATTGGATATCTGAGATATCTCTGTACATTTATTTATTGTATCTCCGCTCTCATTTCATGCCGAAAATAATCTGGATTAGTGGTATTAGAGCAGGCTGCTCTTGATCGTTTTTCAGTGCATGTCCCCGATGAGGTTCGATTATAGAAAGTTGGGTCTTGAGCTTGTCTCTCTTGAGGAAAATCACTCTCGCATGCCCAATAAACCCTCCATGGCGGAAGAAAATAAAAATGACTAAGCAAAAGATTCTGTTAATCTGTTGCTTGAGCAATCTCTCATGAGACAGAGGGACGGAATGATGGAGAATTTTTCCCACATCCTTCAATGCCTACCGATAACAACAAACACATCTTCATCAAGAGACCACTTTGGAGGCACCTCACCTTTCAATATACAAGTTGATTTTGATATTCCCTTATTTGAAGGTCAGATAGATGCATATGCCCTAGACAAATGGTTAAATTTGCTAAAAGGTTATTTCTCTGTTCACCATTTTTCTGACAGGGAAAAGATCACCTTCACACTCCTTAAGTCTCTCCCCCATGTCAAACATTGGTGGGAAACTTACTGGGAGAAAAGTTCCACAAAGGAATCTAGAATATATGGGGCCGAGCCCACTTGGGATTTTTTTGTGGATGCGGTCAAGGAAGAATATTACCCTGTTGGCAACTATGAGGACCAATACATGATATGGACCACACTGCAGCAAGAGAGGGGCCAAGAAATGCCAAAGTTCACCAATACCTTCCATACCTTACGCACCAAGCTGGGTATCAAAGACTCTGAGCGACATTTGGTTCTGAAATACCGCGGAGCTCTACACAGATACATCCAAACTGAAATGGATTTTTGGATATCTCATCACTCGGTGATGCGTATCAATATGCTATTAAAATCGAGAAAAAATTTAGGCACCCAAACAAATGGGAGTTCATATCTGCAAATCCACAACAACCAAAGTATGAGAAAGATGGCCCTAAAAAATAGCTTCCTAAAAACCAATCTAAGCCACAGGAAAAAAAGGGTCACAGGAAGACGAAGAAGGACACTGGAAAATGGTGGGATTTCCAAAAAATCCCCTGGCACAACACTGTTGAATGTCGCTCAAAAAAATCATTGGTAGCCGAGATCAAGGAGCCAAACCCTGATTTAGAATTTGATTCTGAAAATACTGGTAAAAGACAGATCATCGACGCAAACCCCATTGCTATTGTCATGACTGCAACAATTCAACAAGAAGAACCAACAGATCCTGAAGAGGGGGATCACCTTTTTCATTCAAATATGTGGGTGAAAGGGACCCCGCTGCATTTTATTGTTGATAGCGGAAGCTATAAGAACCTCATCTTAGGAGAGGTTGTCAAAAATTTGGGATTGTCGATAATACAACACCCACAACCATACAACATTGGGTGGCTTCGCCAAGGATGAGATCTTCATGTCAGCCAACAGTACCGATTATCATACAAAATCCAACCCTTCAAGGATGAGGTATTATGTGATGTTGCCCCACTGGATTTCTGTGATGTTCTCTTGGGCCAGTCATATATGTGGAAGCACCATGATGTTTATGATTCTCGCCCGTAGTGTCATTGTTACTTTGGAGGGTAATCTCTACAAAATACCAGAGGTAATTTTGACTATTGCCCAACCTAAACAGTGCCGCAAGGTAGTATCTCATACTACAAAATTCAGCTTCTTGACAGTCTGTTCAAAGCATGAACACCATTACAGCTTCAGTCCAAGCAACTTCTATACAACAGAAGAAGGTCGAAAAGATTGAAGAAAAGTGTAAAGATTCCTTCTGCACACAGGCATCTCATGTATCCAAACTAGTTAAAAAGGTCCAACCCTTCTAGCCACAGGTTCGTGACAACCTTCAACAAGCTACGCAACGCAACTTCTCCAACAAGGAAAGCAACTCATCAAGATGAAGATTCAACAAACGCTTTTCCCTCTCCCACAGGCACTCAACGCAAGGGAGACCATTTCTTCCTAAGGAGGGAGGATTGATCCATGTGGATATTGGTGGCAACCCACGTTTTCCAACTGGCTCAAAACAATTTTCTGGCAATTTTGGTAATTTACTATTTTTAGCAGTTTTTAACTTCTGGGGCCATTTTGAGGGCCTAAATGAAGTTTTTTCAGGATCGAGGTTCTCAATGATAGAAAAAGGATTTGATTGAGCCCCCAAAATGAATCTCCTCGATGAAACCTTTCCAATGAGCTATCGTGTGCCCCAAACGAAGATCGTATGCCAAAGTTACACCCCCAGGAATTTGATACACCAAACTACGCAAAATGGGGTCCAAACTGTTGGCTTTTCATCTTCTGGAGTTAGGGTTTTGGATTTTATTTATGATAAAAAGGCCTTTGGAGCCTCATTTTAAAATATTCTTCTTGCGAATGTGAGTATCCATCACATCTCTTCTCAGAGATAAGATGCCACCATTCTAGCAAGTCTTTCACTCTATATTTTTACAGTCTTTGTACATTTTCGCTCATTAATAGAAAATTGTGTATTATTGTATCTTTGTGTTTATGGTTGCATCTCTGATACATTTCTGTTTTATTATTGGATATCCGAGATATCTATATACATTTCTTTATTATATCTCCACTCTCATTTCATGTCAAAAAAAATACGGATCATAACCCTAGGAGATGAAGCGCCAAAAATCATGTGGGCCCCGATGGGGTAAGTTGGTACATCAACTTCCCGGTATCATAACTTTTGCATACGATGTCCGTTTTAGGCGCACGATAGTCCGTTGGAAAGGTCTATCTGAGGAATACACATTTTTCCATTACACTCTAACTCTATATATAGTGTGATTGTGGAAAGCCCAAAAAACGTTGTTTAGGGCCTCAAAACGACCCCAGAAGTTTAGGACCCAAAAAGATAGAAACAAACTACCAAGATGAAAACTGTATGTGAGCCAGCTGGCATAGGTGGGTGGCCACTGAATGGATCAATCCTACCCACTTAGGAATAAATGGTCTCCATTGCGTTGAGTTTCCCCATCACATGAGGAAATTTCTGCTTAACTTGGCCCCAAGTGAGCCACTTGCCTTGGTGCAGGAGCTTCCCTACTTTGACAACTCGATAAAGCTAGATCCTCTGTTGATGAGTGCCATTAATATGAGTGTCCATGATATGATCAATGGATGCCTCTTCCATGCAATCAAGGTTGATATCTATCGGTGTCAAATGCTCTGTGATATCTGATGTGTCAAATAATGGTGGGAAGTATGTCCGAAGGAGGTCCATATTGAACATTGGGTGCAGGATAACAAAGGGGGGAATACCGAGCTCAAAAAAACTATCATCCACAACCTTGGTGATGGTATAAGGCCCATAGTGAAGTTTTCAAAGCTTCTAATGGGGCCCTGTAAGGTGCTCTTTATGCAAATGTAACCAGACTTTGTCTCCCACCTGAAACTTGTGTGGAACCCGTTGTTTATCATGGCACTGCTTGTACTTAGAATTAGATTTATACAAAATATCATGGACCTATTAGAATATGTGTTGAATCCATTCAATAAACCTGGTGGCTTTCGACATCTGACTGAACATGGCAATATTTTTCCGGTGTGGTCGCAAGGGGTAGTGCGACATCAATGGGACCCAATGGTTGGGACCCAATGGTTGAAATCACAGCCCCACCTGAAAGGGCCTATGGCCATTTGAGCTATGGAGATCTCTATTGTAGTTTTGTTGAACATAGGGGAGACTCTCATCCCATGTGCGTGGTTTCTTGGAGTTGTACATGCAGAAGATGTGCACAATCATCCGATTGATGAGCTTTGTCTGGCCATTAGTTTGGGGGTGGAAGGAAATGGATTTGGTGAGCTTGGTGTCCAATAGTGACTAGAGGGTCAACCAAAATGTGTTGAGGAACCTATTATCCTGATCTAAGATGATGGTCTATGGTATCCCAAAATGTATCCACACCTGTTTGAAGAAGAGCTTGGCAGTGGTGTCTGTTGTGATACTCTTCTTATAGGCTATGAAAATGGCCATCTTAGAAAACCGATCAACGACCACAAAAACACAGTCATTGCCTTTCTTGGTTGAAGGAAGGCTTGATATGTAGTCCATCGAGATGGATTATCAAGGCGCATCGGGAGTAGGAAGAGGAGTGTACATGCCTTGCTTCTTAGTGGTTGGTTTGGAAATGGTGCATGCAGTGCAGGACCTAATATACTTGTTGACATCCTATTGAAGTTTCGGCCAATAAAAATTCTTATGTAGTACTGCCACAATCTTTTCCACACCAAAATGTCCTGGCATCCGACTATAGTGGTCTATGGTATCCCAAAATGTACCCACACTTGTTCAAGGAAGATCTTGGCAGTGGAATCTGTTGTTATACTCTTCATATAGGCTATGAAAATGGCCATCTTAGAAAATCGATCAGCGACCAAAAAAACACAGTCATTTCCTTGCTTGGTTGAAGGAAGGCTTGATATTGTAAAAATTTCAATACAAATTAAGTATTTCCTAGATTCTCCTGATATAACAATTATATGCCATTATTAAATACATAATCGCTTCTACAAATATTCTTGCGGAAATTAAACCACGATCACAAAGTGAGATAACATGAAGAAAGATCAATTGCACATAACACAGATGTTTTACAGGGAAAGCATAAATCTAAAAACCCCACTATCATATATTATGTATATCATGGATCATGAAACAATCTCATACAAAACTCTAATCCAAGAGCTCTCAGTACAATACAATCATCTCACACTGTCATACAAAAATTGAAAAATTCATGTGCCAATATTCTATCTCCAGACAACCTACCTCCTCTGCACAATATCTGTAAATAGAATTCTCACAATGAATTCGAATTCCCTTTTTTTTACCTAGGCTGCACATGCTCATGAGCATATCCAATACATGTGTGATTGCATGAGTGCACTTCACTCAAATCACAACTGATAGCCAAACTGTCACTTTCACCTGTTATCTCAACTGGGTCTCCACTGGATTTGACATGCATGTAGTTAATAGTGGTAAATATTCAATTGCATGTGAGATCACTGATTGTGAATTAATTAATAAATAATTCACTGATCTCTCACTAGTGTAAGTTCAGTTACAACTAGTAAAATTGGGCTTAACTCACTTAACTGAGTTAAACTACTTCACAACTCACATAACTACACTTATAAATCTATTACAGCTTCATGTCACCTCCATGTCCTACCAATCAACCTTTGAACTCAAATTTCCTACAGTTAACTAATTTTCCATTTCAGTTAATTATATTTTCAAGTAATTATGAGATAATAGATTAATATTTATTGTCCAATTTATTTAAGAGAAAAGTAAATTAAACACATGTTTCTTGTTGACTTTTCAACACTCCCTCTCAACAATAAAGGGATTATCCTTCGCCCCAATCCTGTCTCTACGGTATTCAAATTTTCTCCCAGTGAGCACCTTCGTTAGAATGTCTGCATCCTGATCTTCCGTAGGAATGTACTGAAGCAACATGATCTTCCGCTGCACACAATCTCTAAGATGATGATACCAGATATCTATATGCTTAGATCTATCATGAAACACAGGATTAATCGAGAGTTTAATGCAACTCTGATTATCACAATGAATCACTGTCGGATCTAAATGAGAACCAAACAAACCAACCAAGATCTTTCTCATCCAGATAGCCTCACATGCAGCTTGACTTGCTGCCATGTATTCCGCTTCCACTGAACTAAGTTCCATGAATCTCTGTTTCCTACTGTACCAAGAAATAGTTGTAGATCCGATACTAAAGATCCCCCTTGATGTTCCCTTTCTGTCAGTTGGGCTGCCCGCCCAATCTGCAACTGTGAAGCCATGCAACTTCACCTCATCTGTCTGTCTGTACCATAATCCATACTCAGATGTGCCCTTCAGATATCTCAGGACATCCTTACTCACCTTCCAAAATATTTTGGTAGGCTTAACCATCGCTTGACTCAGTTGGTTAACTGCATAGCAAATGTCCGGTCTCGTGTTCACTAAATACATTAGCAAACCCACTAACTGTCGATAGACAGTAGCATCCACTACCTCTTCAGAAGTAGCATCCTCTTTCCTCTAGTTTCCTGGAAGAGGAGTATCCATGGGCTTGCAACCTTCCATGTGAAACTTACCTAGTATCTCCCTTGCATACTTTCCTTGAGACACAAAAAGTTCACCATCTCGCTGCCATATTTCCAATCCAAGGAAATAATGAAGGAGGCCCAAATCCTTCATCTCGAACTCCTTTGCAAGGTCATCCTTGCATGAGTGTATCAGCTGCTCATCACCAGTCAGTATTAAATAATCAACATAACGAACAATGATTAAAATCTTACCCTCCACCACAATTTGGTATAGGTTTGCATCCGCTTCACTTTTGGTGAAGCCCAGTTCGGTGAAATAGCTGTTTATTCGAGTGTACCAAGAACAAGGTGCTTGCTTCAGCCCATACAATGCTCTCTTGAGTCTGCACACATGTGACTCCTTTTCAAAGGTCTCAAAACCTTTTGGTTATTCAATGTAAACTTCTTCCTCAATGATCCCATTGAGAAACATAGTTTTTACATCCATCTGATGAATGCGCCAGCCCATCTGTGTAGAGAGTGAAAGGATGGATCTTATGGAAGAGTACCTTATGACAGGTGCAAAGGTCTCATCATAGTCTATCCCCTCGATCTGTGAGAAGCCTCGGGCCACAAAACTGGCCTTTTATTTCTCCACACTCCCATCAACAACTTTCTTTACCTTGTAGATCCATCTCGAAACTACCACTGATTTGTTGATCGGTCTTGGGACAATTTCCCATGCACTATTTTTGACAATGGAGTCATACTCCTCTACCATAGCATCAACCCAAGTGGGATCCTACACTGCTTCCTGAAAGGAAGATGGTTCAGTCACAATACATTTTCTCATGAGAGCCATGTATCCAGTAAATCGATCGGGAGACTGTCTTTGTCTGCACTGTGAAGTAGGGGCTCCTACATTATGTGCAACATCTAGTCTCAATTTGTCAGCTTCCGTGGTGCACTTTATACCATTTCTGATGGATGGCTCTGCTTGAGTGGTTTCCTCCACTACATGAACCTCCTCATGTGGCTGATCGACATCTTGGGACTCATCTTTGGGAACCAACAGTTCGTCTTCTGCATGCAAGTCTAGCTCCCTCTCAAGCGACAAACGCATGGCTTTCCCCTCATCAAATTTTATATCCCGTCGCATAAAAGTAATCTTAATGTTAGGAAAATACACGCGATAATTATGGGGTGTTTCTGTGTACCCCACAAATATCCCAACTTCAGCAGTCAGTTCCAGCTTCTTCCTAGAATCCTTGGTCACATGCACATAAACAGATGAGCCAAAAATATTAAAATGAGAAACATCAGGTTTCTTACCAGTGAAAGCTTCTTCAAGTGTACTCATGCCAAGTACTCTATGATTACAACGATTTTGCACATAAATCGTAGTATTGCATGCTTTTTCCCACAAATGCATTGGTAGGCCCTGATCATGCAACATCGCTCGTGCAACACCCACGATCGTTCTGTTCTTCCTCTCTGCAACCCCATTTTGATGTGGGTTATGAGGCACTATGATTCTCTTCAAATTCCTTCTTTGCTGCAGAAGTCTTTGAATTCGTTAGAGATTTATTCTCCACCATTATCGCTCCTTAGAGCTTTCACTTGCTTCCCCGACTCTTTCTCCACCAATTCTTTAAACTCACAGAACTTTGAGAATGTTTGATCCTTCTTCTGCATGAAGAAGATCGAACATTTACGATAAAAGTCATCAACAAAAATAACATAATACCTATGTTTTGTTGTTGAAGCAACCGAGAATGGTCCACATATGTCCGTGTGAACTCTCTCCAGGATTACTGAGGCATCGTTCTCATTTTCATGAAAGGTGGACTTTGCATACTTCCCCATGGTGCAACCCTTGCACTGATCTAACTGAGCAACTGATCCCATTGGAAGTCCAATAGATATTTTCTGCATGATCTTCAAGCATCCATGATGAAGATGGCCCAATCACCTGTGCCATAATTCGCCCTCATCCCGACTCACCACTTTTTCTACCTTGCCCATCATGGCAGCGCAACCATTGACCTCCAGCTTGTAGAGATTATTAACTCGAATCCCTATCCTCTTGACTTGAACCATGTTTTATGTTGCAGAAAAGATTTTCCACTGCTAAAAAAAACATCATAGCCTCTGTCCTCCAACATTGCAACTAAGACCAGGTTTTTCTTTAGACTTGGAACATGCATAACATTTTTCAATTGAAATGGTTTACCTAGCTCCCTCTGAACGGTAATGGTACCAATACCAGTCGCACAGTATCATCCATCATCGCCCATCTCTATATGCATTTTGAGATCTTTATCCTCTAAGTCACTGAAAATATCCTTATCTCCCGTCATGTGGACGGAAGCACCGCTATCCAAATACCACACTGATCCCAATGCACATGAAGCCATGCATGTGATCAAAGAGAAGTCAAATTCAAAATGCAAGGAAAGGGCCTCACCAGCTGTAGCTCCAACAACCTTCTTGTTCTTCTTCTTCTGTGGATAGTTAGTAGCGAGATGCCCATGTTTGTGACAGTGAAAACACTTCACCTTGGACAAATCCAACTTCTTGACTTTAGAATTGGATTTTGGATGGAATTTCTTCCCCTTCCCTTTCCTTTCCTTGGAATCCAAAGAACAATCCTCTTCTTCATCATGCTTTGATGAAGATCCATCTCTGGTGTTCCACCTGAACTCCTCTTGCACTAGATCTGATCATAGTCGTTCCCAAACTGGCAATTTTTCCCTTCCATTGACAGATTCTTGATAATTGTGCCAACTCTTGGGAAGTCCTAGGAGTGCCAAGCTCACCAAATCATCATCAATGACTGTTATTCCCACACTTTCTAGCTCATCCCGACATTGGACAAACTTTGTGAGATATTTTGGAATGGAGTCTCCCTTTTCCATCTTGATCTTCCTGAGTTTATCTTTGAGTGAAAATTTCCTATGGTCACTGTTGTTTTGGAATAGATCTGTCAAAGCCTTCCACATTGCATATAGTGTGGCTTTCCCATGGATATTAGAGACAATGTGGTCTCGTACTCCCTCCAACAAGATCCTCCTCACCTTTTCCACTTTCTTTTTCCATGCATCAAGATTTGCAGTGTCTATAGCATCCAATTGAGGAACATCTTTGTCAATGTATTCCTTCAAGCCATTGTCTTCAAGTACTGCCTCCATCCTATCCTTCCAAGCAATGTAGTTCGAGCTACCTTCGAGTGCATACTCTAACCTCAAGCCAATGAAAGCCATTTTGATCTCGAATCAACTATAGCACCAAGACAGTCAATCACAAACTCAATTGCTGCAATCCCTCTTGCTCTGGGAGGTTCGCACCTAACCAGTTAGCAACCTGAGGAAGGTTCGCACCTCACTTGTGAACAACCTGTGAAAATCTTAGGGAGGTTTGCACTGTAATGCACAGTGGGGTGAGGGAGGTTCGCACCTCTCCTTTGAGAAACCCGTGAAAATATTAAGGGAGGTTCACACCTTGCCTTTAAGTAGGGTGCGAAAATTTCAACTCTCAGATATGCATGAAGTTTTCAGTACTATGACGTCGCACCCTGCTAGAGGATGGACCTACAAAAATACTATTCTTTTCGCACCTCACTTCCGTCACTCCGTGGCTCTGATACCATGTAAAAAATTCAATATAAATTAAGTATTTCCTAGATTCTCCTGATCTAACAATTATATGCCATTGTTAAATACAGAATCGCTTCTACAAATATTCTTGCGAAAATTAAACCACGATCACAAAGTGAGATAACACGAAGAAAGATCAATCACACATAACACAGATGTTTTACAGGGAAAGCATAAAGCTAAAAACCCCACTATCATATATTATGTATATCATGGATCATGAAACAATCTCATACAAAACTCTAATCCAAGAGCTCTCAGTACAATACAATTGTCTCACACTGTCATACAAAAATTGACAAATTCATGTGCCAATATTCTGTCTCCAGACAGCCTGCCTCCTCTGCATAATCCCTACAAATAGAATTCTCACAATGAATTTGAATTCCCTTTTTTTTGCCAAGGCCTCTTATGCTCATGAGCATATCCACTGCATGTGTGATTGCATGAGTGCACTTCACTCAAATCACAGCTGATAGCCAAACTGTCCCTTTCACCTGTTATCTCAACTAGGTCTCCACTGGATCTGACATGCATGTAGTTAACAGTGGTAAACCTTTAGTTGCATGTGAGATCAATGATTGTGAATTAATTAATAAATAATTCAGTGATCTCTCACTAGTGTAAGTTCAGTTACAACTAGTACAATTGGGCTTAACTCACTTAACTGAGTTAAACTACTTCACAACTCACATAACTACACTTGTAACTCTTTTACAACTTCAGGTCACCTCCATGTCCTACCAATCAACCTTTGAACTCAAATTTCCTATAGTTAATTGATTTTCCATTTCAGTTAGTTATATTTTCAAGTAATTATGAGATAATAGATTAATATTTATTGTCCAATTTATTTAAGGGAAAAGTAAATTAGACACATGTTTCTTGTTGACTTTTCAACAGATATGTAGTCCATCAAGATGGATTCCCAAGGCCCATCGGGAGTAGGAAGAGGGGTGTACATGCATTTCTTCTTAGTGGTTGGTTTGGAAATGGCGCATGCAGTGCATGACCTAATATACTTGTTGACATCCTATCGAAGTTTCAACCAATAGAAATAATTCTGTAGTACTGCCACAATCTTTTCCACGCCAAAATGTCCTGGCATATGACTGTAGTGAGCTTCCCAAATCAGCTTCACCCGCTCGCTTGAAGGAACACAAAGGTGGTCAAGATGGCATAACATTCCATCCTGAAGGTGAAAATCAGTGACACTTTCTCCAGTACCCAATAACTGGTACATGGTAGTGAAGTCAGGATCACTCTTATAGAGTTGGGGCCACTCGGAGGCCTCATGTCCACATGAGTGGAGTACTCTGGTGAGGGAAAAAACTGGAGGTCGACTGAGCCAGTCGGCGACACGATTGGTGCTTCCTGTCTTATATTTTATGTTGAGCTGGCACTGCTACAAGTATGTGGACCACTTCTAATGGTTTTCATTTTGCAATTTTCCTTGTTTCTATATGAATTGCAGAGGCTTGTTATCTATGTGAATGACTATCCCCTTCCAAAGAATGTAATGCTTCCATTGGCAGTAGGCTTGTACAATGGAATACATTTCTTTGTCATATGTGGGGTACTTATGGATGACATATGTTAGTGTCTCACTACGATATTCCATTGGATGACCATGTTGAGTGAGAACTGCACCCACAATATAGTTTGAGGCATTGGTCTCAATATTGAAGGGTTGTTGTAGATCGGGCAAGGAGAGTACTGGAGATGAGCATAAGCAATGTTTCATATCATCGAATTCTTGTTATTATGCCTTCCCCCACACAAAATTTTCCTTTCCACCACCCTTGGTCACTTGGCTGAGGGCCCATGCAATATGGGAGAATTCCAACATGAACATGTGATAGAAGTTGGCAAGTCCTAAAAATCTCTGAATCTCAGTCAGTGTGGTCGGGGCTGGCTAGTCATGAATGACCTGGATCTTTACTGGATCCACATGCATACCATGCTCACCAACAATGTATCCTAGGTATTTGACCTTGTTCATGCCGAAGGCGAATTTCTCCAATTTAGCATACATCCTGTTCTGCCACAGAGTGTGAAGAAATTATTGAATATGATGCAAGTGTTCCTCCCAAGTTTTTATAAAGATGAGGATGTCATCCATATATACCACCACAAAATAATTGGTGAAGGGATGTAATATATCATCCATTAACCTAATGAAATTTATTGAAGCATTGGTTAAACCAAAGGACAGGACTAGCCATTCAAAAATACCTTATTTGGACTTGAAAGCAGTCTTCCATACATCAATCTGTTCTATTAGGTCCTGGTGGTAGCCGAACTTCAGATCAATCTTATTGAAGCACTTGGCCCCCTTGAGCTAGTTAAGAAGGTCATAAATTCATGGAATTGGGTATCAATTTCTTATTGTGATTTTGTTTAGGGCCCTGTAGTCAATACAAAGTCGCCAAGTCCCATCTTTCTTCTGCAAAAGTACGATTGGGCTCCCGCAGGGTGACGAGTTATTTCAGATGTGCCCATTTTGAAACAATTTTTGGGTATGGTGCTTGATTTCCTCATTTTCCATCTAAAAGAGGCAATATACTAGCCCATTTGGTAGTGGTGCACCAGGGGTTAGATCAATTGAATGCTTGACTTGACAGTGCAGTGGTACCCATGTGGGTGAGGAGATGATTGGTTTTTACTCTTCCACGAGATTTTCCACCTATTTTTGCTGCATGGAGAGGCCCTGTGTAGAATCCATGGTTGTGGCAACGACCTTTTGTTCACCTTGAGAGAGAATTGTGAAGAAGACAAATTTCCCGGTCTAGGAAATGACCTTCATGCATTGCTTAGCAGAGATAAAAGAAATGGTGGTAGGCGGAGCTACCTCTAGTATCTTGTACAATTTTCTACCCAAATTAATGATAACACTACGAGGTATAAAATAATATAAAGCATGGAATTTCCACAAGTATGGTTGGCCTAAAGGAACACTACAATCATCAAGGGGGGAAATATCACACAATACCTCATCCTTGAATGGATTGATACCGTAAGGCATGCGACACTGTTGGTTGACGTGTAGGTCTCTTCATTGGCGGAGCCACTCGATGGTGTAGGTTTGTGGGCGTGGTGTCATTGGTAGGTTCAATTGCTTAACGAGATTGACTGATATCAATTTATTTTGGCTTCCACTATTGACAATGAAATGAAACGGGATACCCTTCACCCACATTTGCGAGTGAAAGAGGCGCTCAAATTCCTCCGGTTCTTCTGGTGCACTTGGCTGGACCTTAGTGGTAGTGACAATGGCACTAGATTCTACATCAATTATCCACTTCACCTTGTTCAGATTTGATTTAGAGTTGGAACCTACCTCTGACTCTAAGGCTTTCAGCTTGACCTCCAATGATTTCAATGAGAAACACTCATCGGTGTTATGCCAAGGGAGTTTATGGAATTCACACCACTTCCCAGTGTCTTTCTTTGTCCTCTCAACACACTTCTTTGTTTGAGGCTTGTACTGGTATTCTTGAGAGGGTCCATCCTTGATTTGTTCTTTGTTTTGTTGGTGGGGGCCACCTTTACCTTCCTTCTGCTGTGAAGAATTCATAGATCTGAACTCCCTCTTCTTTTGTTTAAATTTATGCTCAATTTTGAAAGTGTATCGATAAGCCACGCCCAATGACGAGATGTCTAAAAACTCCATTTGTATTTGGATGTATCTATGCAGACAACTACAGTACTTGAGCACCAGATTGCATTCTAAGTCTTTGATACCCAGCTTGGTGTGCAAGGTATGAAAAATATTTGTGAGCTTGTGTACTTTCTAATCCCTTTCCTGTCACAGGGTAGTCCATCTTATATATTGGTCATCATAGCTTCCAACAGGGTAGTATTGTTTCTTAATAGAATCCCTAAAGGAATGCCAGCTGGGTGAAACTTCAAATAATGCAGATTCCTCGATCGACCTTTTCTCACAGTAAGTCTCCCACCAATCCTTGACATGGGGGATGAACTTAAAGAGTGCAAAGTTAATTTATGCTGAACTTGGTCCCTGTTTAGCCACTTGCCTTGGTGTAGGAGCTTCCCTTCTTTGACAAACTGATAAATATGGATCCTCCATTGACGAGTGCCCTTAATCCGAGTGTCCCTGATTTGATCAATGACTGCCTATTCCATGCAATTAGTGTTGAGCTCTATCGGTGATGTCAGATAGTTGGTTTAGATTGATGGACAGTTGGTTTGGATTGTTGGTTGTCATTGATGTCAACCTTTGGAGAGTGATATTGTATATTGATGTTAACTCTTAGAGATTGATGTCAACCCTTGCGTATCTCTGGTATCTCTAGAGGTATGGGTAAGGAACCCAAGTTTGGTTGAGGAATATTGTAATGAATATCAATGTATATGCAGGTAAGACTATTCTAGATGGATAGTACATGTCATGCCATTTCCGGTGATATGTGGAACGCCACATAACTCCTCATGGTTAGAGAGTTATGGTCTTGTGAAGTTGGAGAACCCTCATGAGTTATCTAAAAGCCTCTAGAAGGTCAAAGAAGTCAAATTATTCTAGAAATCCCTAGTAGAAGTTGACTAGTTAAAGTGTGTGAAACTAGAAGTTAATCATGGGTATAGTTGTTGCATTAAGAAAATAATTAAAAATAAATTAGTTGCAACAACAAGTTGTGAGTTTGGTAATTATGGTAAATTAGTTGTAATGAGAAGATTGAATAATCAAAGTGGTTGACCAAGAAATAAATTAAATAATAAAGTGTTTGCAACTAGAAGTGGTGAGTTTACTATTTATGGATAAGTCAAAGTGGTTGCAAAATAAATTAATTAAATTATAAATTTAGTTGCAACTAGGAGTGGAAAACTTACTATTTGTGGAAAGTGGTCAAGTTAAGTGGTTAGGTGGAAAAAATGGCTAAGTGGACAAAGTGGTTAAGTGGACAAAAGTTAATACTTCTAGAGAAAGCTACATGGAAGTATAAGTAAGAGAGAAAGTCTCTCCCATTAGCACCTATTGAATATCATTGAATATATATTTTGTGAAAGGCTATTTGGGTAGGTATTGTTGATACAGAAAAGTGTGGTAGAAAAAGTGCGGTAGAAAAGGTGCGGCAGAAAAAGTACGACAGGAAAAGTGCGGCAGAAAAAGTGCACCAGGAAAACCACGACAGAAAAAGTGCGGCAGAAAAATTGCAGCAAAAAAAGTGCAGTAGAAAAACCGCAACAGAAAAAGTGCGGAAGAAAAATCGTGGCAGAAAAAGTGCGACAGAAAAATCGCGACAGAAAAATCGCGGTAGCAGATTCACAACAACAGAATCACGACAACAAAACCACGATAGAAAAATGCTACAAGAAGAAAAAAGGTATGGTTTTCATATGTGTAGTGTTGAACTTATGAATCTGGTTGAGGGTTTTCCTTGTAAATATGTTGGATTCCCTCTTAGAAGTTTAGGGCTTGTTGTAGAATGGTTTTGAGGTAGATCTATTGAAGTATATTGTTAGTTCACTTAGTTTGATTTATTGACATATCTTGTGGTGCATTGTGAGAGACACTTGTTAGTGGTATTGGTATATGATTGGCTTATG
>ML794535.1:104499-128408 GCA_009831015.1 Picea engelmannii
TATATTAAGACAGAGGATAATGATTTGCTCATCGTACTGGTCTATGTAGATGACATCATCTTTGGATGTAATAAGGATTCACTGGTACAATGGTTTGCTTCTACCATGGAGTCTGAATTTGAAATGTCTATGATAGGAGAATTATCATTTTTCCTTGGTCTGCAAATTACTCAGAGGCCCGATGGGATCTTCATTTCTCAAGGAAAATATTTAAGAGAGATGCTGAAAAGGTTTCAAATGGAAGATTCTAAACCTATGGGTACACCTATGGTAACTGGATGTAAATTAAGCAAGGATGATGATTCACCTGATGTTGATCAAAGCTCATATCGATCAATGACAGGAAGCATGTTGTACATCATAGCATCTCGCCCAGACATAATGCATGCTATAGGAATGGTAGGAAGATACCAGGCTACACCTAAACAGAGTCATTTGCAAGCTGTCAAAAGGATATTCAGGTACTTAAAAGAAACAATGACTTATGGTCTGTGGTATCCCAGAAATCAAAGTCTTCAGTTGACTACTTATTCAGATGCAGATTGGGCAAATTGTGTTGATGAGAGAAAAAGCACCAGTGGAGGAGCATTCTTCTTGGGTAACTCCTTAGTAGCCTAGCTTAGTAAAAAGCAAGGTTCCATTTCTTTATCAACCATAGAGGCTACCTATTGCACACAGGTATTATGGATGATTCAGACACTTGCAGACTTAGAGGTAAAATATACTGCACTTATCCCAATACATTGTGATAACACCAGTGCCATTAGTGTGTCTAAAAATCCTGTCCTCCACTCCAAGAAAAAAAATATTCCCATAAAATATCATTTTCTGAGAGAGAAGGTCACCAATCAGATTATTTAGGTCCATTACATTCCCACTACAGAACAATTTGCAGACATCTTTACTAAGCCCCTCGCCAAGACACCGTTTGGATATCTCAGACAGAAGCTAGGTGTCATTTCGTTTCATACCTAAAAGAGTCCATCTTGTTAGGGGGAGATTTGTATTGTTTTATTATCTAATGCCTCCTAAATTTACTGCAATAGCTTAGGGGGAGCATGTCTCTTCTTTGACATTGATTTCAAAGGGGGAGAAAAGAATTCGGGTGCCTTAGTTGCCATCAATTCCAAAGGGGGAGATTGTTGGCAAATGTTTAACAGGTAGTGTATGCTTGTCATTTATGGCAAGTACAATAATGAAGATGGTAGGATCATAATGTGCATCGATGGACAAACAGGAACAACGTAGGCTCAGGAGGAATTAGCGGAGAGTTGAAATTCTTACAAGTAATAAGGATGTGTAAGCTTGGAGGAGAAGCGTCGCTGATCATTGGATCCCATCCAAAATTATCGATAGCATGAGGGCCATCAGATCTGAATAAAAACAAGAAGAGTGCGCACTAAAGAGGAGGATAGATCTCAGGCTTTATATCTGAGCGCAGTATTCGACCACCATTGGATCGGGGAAAACCTGCACGGTGTTTAAAGTGAAAGGAGAAAATGGGCTCACAAAATCCCGAAAGTAGGAGGACCATCCATCTCAAGGGGTTATGTGGACCATTGATCCGACTCCCTGTCGGAGTTTCATGTATTGCGACATCAAGAGGACTAGAAAACAAGGAAAAGAACCCAATGCATCAAGAATGTCGATTTCGCGATATGCGAAATCGCGATTCAATCGTAGCCGTTAAATAGAGATCAGCTCTGGACCGTTGATCATACTCCATCTCAGAGCTTTGCCTATCGCGAATTGGAGTGACGAGAACCTCCATCTAAGGAGCAGCGAGATGCGAGATCGCGATTTAATTGTGGACTGTTGGATCAAGAGGACGCGTGGCAAAAGATCAGAGCACCATAAAGCTCCATCTCGGAGTTTCGCCTATCGCAACTTGGAGTTACGAGCACCTCCATCTAAGGATCAACGAGATGCGAGATCACGAAAATATCTTGACCATCAATATACCAAAATATGTGGACCGTTGATCTAAGCTCCTTTTCGAAGTCTCGCCTATCGCGACTTGGTGTGACAAGAACCTCTATCGAAGGAATCGCGAGATGAGAATTCACGATAAGATTTGGACCATAGAATCATCGAGATCGTGGATCGTTGATCTCAGCTCCATCTCAGAGTTTCGCGGATCATGACTTGGAGAGTCAAGATGATTCATCTTCAGATTCACGAAATGTGAAATTGCGAAAGCTCTTGGTCATAGCCATGGTCATATAGAGGAAGGAGCTAGCACAGAAAAGCTCTGTATCGGAGCTTCGAAGATCGCGATATGAAGTGTCAAGACACTTGGCCATAGGAATGCCAAAATTTCGAAATGCCGAAATAAATGCAAGACCCCATGGATTCAATCCAACGGTGCAGATGAATTTGAACAAGATCAGAGGGCAACTGTAGCACGATACAGTGTAACTGCCAGAAACCGCTGATGGGTTCTGCTAGAGGACTCAAAGACACTACAGGATGACTGGCAGAGGTAGTGAAGAGTCTTTGAGAGGGATGAATATGCCAGTGGATGTGATTGACAGCTGATGAGCATTGAGGCCTATAACTGAAACAGAGAAGGTGAGTTTGACTGTCACAGAGAAGACGAAGAGTCTCAAACTACCAGAGAGGCTGAGGAATCTCAGTATAACGTACATTGATGCTGGAGACATGGGGTGAACCACTATAGAAGATGAAGAGTCACGATGATGATCAGACAGAGCACTCGAGAGGTGGAGGATAACTGTGTAGAGTCAGCATGCAGAGGCATTGCGAACATTTCATGCACAAGGTGCACAGAATCTATAAATACACGGTACAGAGAAGGGTTGTTGTGGCTGTTGCTGTTGGAGGTTGTTGTGATTGTTGTTGGTGAAGGAAATTCATGTGTGAAGAAGGAGGAGAGTGCAGCAGCTGAAGAGCAGAGAAGAGGAACTGTGCATTGAATGGACATTGCACACAGAGCATAAAAAACAGAAGAACAAACAGCGCAAGTGAGGTGAGAAGAAAGGGAATGAGGCAGACAGAGCAACGAAATGCAGCAGAATAGTGATAAGTCTGGTAAGCCATTGTTGAACATCATATCACTGTAATAAATTTCAGTAGAAAAGATTTAGATTTCAGGGTGGTTGGGAGGAGCTAGGGAGGACTGGTGTCCTCAAAGGTTCAGGTGGGTGCTTGAACACAGGGAGTTGGCGCTTCCTTCTAGTTGGTGCTAGAGAAACCAGGGAGTTGGTGCTTCCTTCTAGTTGGCGCTAGAGAAACCAGGGAGTTGGTGCTTCCTTCTAGTTGGTGCTAGAGAAACCAGGGAGTTGGTGCTTCCTTCTAGTAGGTGCTAGAGAAAACCGAGAGTTGGTGCTCTCAGCAAGTTGCATCTTGCAAAACTGAGGTTGTAGCCTCATTATGAGTTGGTGCTCATATGTATGATAGCGTAAAGATTGTAACCATTACTTATCATATAAAGAAAAAGAGGTTTTTACCCTGCATGGGTTTCCTCAGGAAATATTTGTCTCTGTGTTTCTCACATATGTGAATGATGCTGAAAGTACCATTGTTTATTTCCATACATTATTGTGATCATTATTTAGTATCTCCACAAAGATTTTAAAAGAACCATAAATGTTTAAGCACGGTAATAACTGATTCACCCCCCCTCTCAGTTGTCTAACATCCTATTTGCATGTGAGTATGAGAGAAATGGATCTTGTAGAGACCTTAGGACCCTGTCTACACAGAAGAATGGACATTGCATAGACCTTAATGCCTTGAAAAATATTGGGTTTTTACAATAACTTCTTGAAAGAACCCCAAATCCGTCATGGGCCTATGGGCATCAGAAAAACAAAAATTTAATCATTCTCCTTCGTCTACAGGCTCTCCCTGTACCTCGCCTTCATCAACAAGCTTCATGAAGAAGAAGATAATATTTTGTCTAACAATGAAACAATAATAGTGACCAACCTTCATAAACCAATGTGCAGGAAAGGATCCACTCGCTGGGTTCTAATTGAATCTGTTCTCTCTCCAATCAATCAATCAATCATTTGACCTCGGATTTCTCTTTCTTTCCATAAAACTAAGAGTCCCAGCCAACCAAAGAAAATGCAAAGCATGGGTGTATTCCTCTGCACTAGAGTTCTTTGGGATCCACTTGGGTTCTCTTTTTCAGGAAAGAACAGTTGTAATTCCTATGATTTCATAGATCCACACTTGTTAAGCTAAATTCCAAAATCTCAAGTGAAATCCTGCATAACCCAAAGGGAAGGTCATTGTCACCTCACCAATCCCTCTTTCACTTCTATCCAACTCTCTTTTGGCTCAAGGGGGGATCCTTGGATTGAGATTGCTAGGAATTAGGGCAAGGATGCTTACAATGGGGCGTGAAGTCTAGGAAAAATGAATTTGGGTAGATTTAAAGTGTTTTGAGAGAAGTAATTGGAAGTCTGAAGGTCAGTGTCTTTTCATTGGGCACATGCAGTCTAGCAGGCAACACTTGGAGGTTGAACTAGATGAAGCGAAAGATGTAGAGTCTACGCCTTGAGATGCTAGCATGTTCGAGCCTTAGGTAAGACTTCGAGGTGGGCCTTTAGGTTAGACTTTAAGGAAAATGGATCTAGGGTAAAAGCATGTTGGGCCCTAGATATCGTCTCCCTTCTTGAGGCTTAACTTAGATCAAGGATTAGATGTCTAAGGTTAAAACCTTAAGGTACAAGCACGTTTGGGCCTTAGGTTTCTAACCCTAGCAAGGATTGTTGATATTATCGTAGGTGTGGGAGGTATTAACCTCCACATGTAACCCTGACAAGAATAGAATATTCCAGGAAGCAGAAGAAACCCTAAAGCATTGGAGATAACCCTAGCAGACGAGTCGGCTAAAGGAAATATTTAATATTGAGCTTTTATCCTCTAGAATGAGAATTCAGCCCAGACAGCTAAGGAGGAGCAGTATAAATACAAGATGCCAGATCTCATTTAACACACACAAATTGCAACTATAGAAATGTAAGAGTGCGCATTGAAGAAATTGAGTAAGTGTGCAAGTCTAGAGAGTAGCTGCAGCTGCAGCTACTGTAACCTGTATTCTCGGTTTAGGCTTGGACTTTCTATTGGTTATGGTTTGGAATTTTTTCTTGGTATGCTAACTCTGGAGAGTGGTGTGCTACCTTGATTAGCTATTAGGCCTAGGGTTTGCTTCCAGAATTATTCTTTGTCAAGGTTAAGGTGCTCGGGGGTGGCTTCGGCCTATGGTTGGGTGAAAATATTGCTCTATTGTCTATGGTTAAATGAGCACACCTATTCTTTATGTAATGTCCCCAGCCACCACCAGGTCAGGAAATTCTACCACTGAGAATATACACTTATATAACATGCATTTAAATGAATTTTAAACACTTAACACAAAGTAATAATAGAATTACTGCTACTATACAGAATCAATGGAATTAACAATAATTCTTATACGCAACAGGATACATGATACATTTCAAGTGACCCAATCATGCATAAAATACATAATTAAGTATAGAGATGATACTTATCTTTTAGATGGAGTAAATCACCAACTACATGCAGACCTTAAACGAACCTCCCAGCCTTAGATGACACTGCTCATCACTCTCAGCAGTGGGTCATCCCCGAGATGGGACTAAGCTCCACCCAAGGCAAGGGAATCCTAAACTAGGTTGAGGTTATAGGAAAACTGCACAATGCAACCAGAAGGATTCTCTCCAGGAGCCTTCTTACACCCACTACTCACGGACTCTCATTCCCCACATGCTTGTTCCACCCGAGAGTATGCATCTTCACTGTCACACAATCCATCGACTGCTTCACCTCCCTCTCCGAGTTTCGGCAACATGTCGGATCAAGAATTCTCAGAGCTCCGTAGCTGGTGTTGGACTCTCTTTAGGAGAAAACCACTTTCCAACAAACTCTCTTGCCTAAAGAGAGATACTCACAGGCCTGACAACCTGCTTCTTCAGTCAATCTTTGACTCAACTCCAACAGGGTATGAGAGACAACAACCACAACTTTTCAAAACAACTCAGGAAAAAAGAAGGCAACGACCCAAATAGTCCAGGTACGAACTTGGCTCTGCAAGAGAAGATATGTTGGGTTCAAGGAATGACACAGGTTGGTTTTCCCTCCCATTGGGTGATTGATCAGGTGTGTCAGGTACAACAGAAGATACAGGATGACCCACAGATTTGGTTCTCAGAGTTGCATGAGGGTAAGCAGAGGTTCCACGTAGAGGCAAAATGGGTTCAGGAGGAAGACCGACAACGAACTCGGGCGGAGGATGGGAGAGTGGTAGGAAAGACCCCCATCACAGCTCAATTCTTGGGTTAAATTTCATGTGCCTGGGCCAACACATGTTGTCCATGAAGCTACATGCACTCCATCACGCATGCGTTCCCTTTTCCAGGAACTTAGGATAAAAATATATATTTCACATAGCTTGGAATAATAATAAATTATTATTCTCAAGGACTTAAGCCCCTAAGATTATCCCCTCTTCCCAACCTTTCATCCCCCCTTCCCTTACCCACTTGTAGAAGCTTAGTCTCGCATCACTCTTTCTTCGTGGCTGGTCTGCATGTAGCGATGCTTGTATTTTATTAATGATCTGCATAATTACATATCCAAAGTCAGGCTCATTGGCCTGGGCATCTGGCTCACCAGCCTAATAAACACATAAGCCTCTCAGCTTATAACCAATAGAATCACCAATCTATAGACAGAATTACAATTCAGCAGGGGCTCGGCCTTTGGGTATTACACTTTCTAACATCTTATGGGCCCACACTATCTTCGGATAGTCTAACCACTAGAAGATAGATTGGGAGGATTTGCTCAGTTACAGTTGTTGTTGCAGTCAAAGTTTTTGTTGCAGCAACGAAACCCTAACCCTCTTGTTTAGGCACCTTAAGTGAAGAGATTGACCTAATTTCTAGATATCCTAGTGCGCCCTAACCCAGTGCACCTCTTGGTACTCTCAACAAGCTAAGACGTCAAGTTTGAGTTTTTGGTAAAATTCAAAAGGTTGACCAAGTCAAAGCAGTCATGACTTACTCTATGAAGTTAGAAAATATGAAAAGATGAAGTACACATGAAAAGATGAAGTACTTTGACAACTCTTTGGTAACAATTCCCGTGGAAGCTATTATATAAGTGACAACTACCAAATAAGCCAAAATCAAAATTAAACCTGAAGAGACCCAAAAGAAGTCAAAACAGAGGAAATTAGAAAAAGACTTGTGTCACCTTGCAAAAGGCAATAAAAATGTAGACAATAGCATGGACTATCTTCGATGGAGGGAGATGATTACAAAATTCCTAAAGAAGAGCATGCATTCATGAATGAAGCAAGGATTAGGAGGGAGCTAATCCTAAATAATATGATCTAGTGAGGATTATGAAGTATCTATCCATGTTCCCATTGAAAGTAGCAGCCATGAAAAGCAACACGTGTTTAGCTTGACTTTAGAAGAAGTCTTCTTCAAAAAGAAGCCTTAAAGTATCTCTAGTTTTCCATCTACACCCATGATCCTATGATGAAAATAAGAAGTTGGAATCTTCAGGGCATGGAATCTATAGAAAATCCATGGACCCAAGAGCTAAAGAGAAACATGAGGAAGAACATGAAGATTCCAAGAGAGAAAGAAATGCCAGAACAACCAATTATTATACCGAGAATCACAAGACTACCAGCTTGGTTTGAACCCACTAGAAGCAATAAAGCAGAAGAAATGGAAGTTATGATGAAGAAAAATATATGTAAGAAATTGTGAAAAAGGGTTATGAATGGAAGCATTGCGAGATTTAGAACTAGAGGTTCTTATAGAAGGATGAGAAGACCATGATAACAATTTGTTCCCGTAAACCATATACACCTCTATCTGAGCTATTATATCTCTTGCAGTATCCATGGATTGAAGTTTACATCAGTTGGTTGTGATATAATTTTCTCCCAATAGAGCATTTGAGGAAGAAGCTTATGTAAGGAAATCTCAAGGTTTTGAGGTATACCAGAAAGAGACCCATGTATGAAGATATAAGAAGACCTTGAATGTATTCAAACAACTTGGTGCAGAGCCTCTCATGCACAGTAGAAGCATGGTGAAAACTTTCTATGAAAGAGATAGTGTATCAAAATGATTACTCAGAATTCTGAGATGATGGATTGCTAATTCATGACAAACTCTCATGATGATAGAAGAAGTGCTGCGTGGATATGTTTCAGTTTGAGCTTTGCCACGATGTCATGAGATAGAAGGAAACAAAAGTATTGGTTTCAACCATGATATATTGTAATGATCAAAGCTATGTGAAATCCTTAAGAGAAAACCAGTGTTCCATGACATACCAGAGTACATTGAGATAAAGCATTATATTCTCCATAATAAAAATCCAGAAGAGAGAAGTGGTTCTTCAGTATATCTCCATCGATGAGAATATAACAAATATTTTAATAAAGCCTCTATCCAAGATGAAAAGTTTGCATACTTAAGAAACAATATGGGGCTCGTGGAGACGACTTCCTTATTGGAAAAAGGAAGAGATTACTCCCAGGTTGGGAGGGAGCACTGATGTGTTATTGATTTATGGAAAATCATTTTTCAGTTCGAAAAATGGTCCAGGATGAGTAGTTCCTTTCCAGTTCGGAAAGTGGTTTGAGATTTTTGATGGACATGCATTTTCCAGTACGGAAAATGGTCCAAATCGGACAATCATTTTCGTAATGAAAACGGTTCGATAAATTGTTGATGTACCATAGACAATGATTACCCTTGTGGCCAGTGTGGGGGAATGGTCTAGGACAGTCATTCTTCTTGGCAGTCACTCTCAGTAGTGGTCAAGTAGAATGGTCCACCTCTTCGGGCAATCATTCTTTCGAAGTTCACAGTTGTGAGCAATTTCGAAGAATGGTCCATTTTGGAGGTTGGTGCAAGAAAATCATTTCCTTAGGAAATGGTCTAGATAGTCATTCCCTAGGGCATACTCATTCTCTCCAGGTTGCACTATCTTTAGTGCTAGAGGAATGGCCCAGTTAGGTGAATGGTCTAGGTTCGACAATCAGGGACAGGCATTCCCTAGGGTAGAATCATTCTCTCTAGGTTGCACTATGATTAGTATCAGAGGAATGGCCCAGTTAGGTGAATGGTCCAGGCTCATAAATTAGGGACAATTATTCTTTTGTGCTTGAGAAGAATAGTCCAGATATCCCATGGTTGATGTTTTACTTTTCGAGGGCAGATGCTCTTCCATATCTCATAGATGTGAGTGGAAGAATGGCCCAGATGACTCAGTTTATATCATGATATTGTTTCTATGCAGGTTGATATTAGATGATATGATTGCTATGGAGACTGTATGTCTATGGACAATAGATGTATGCTACTATGGTGGATTTGTTCCACTAGTTGTGACTATGTGTCACTGATTAAGTAGCCGTGTGGTACTTGGTGTGGTTGTGTACTACTATGGATAGACACAATTGTGTTATATTGAATGACATTGTTTTGATTGGCATGTAGACTATCAGGAGTGTTGAAAATGATTATCAACCAGATGGATAGTTAGTGTATTGATGGAAAGACATTCTCCAGATGAAAAATGGTCCAGGACATTTGTTCGTCTAGGACGTGTGTCTGGATTAGAAGAATAGTCCTTGTAGCCCATGGCGTGGTTTCCAACATCTATTGGAATAGTTATTCTTCTAGGACATATGTCTGGATTAGAAGAATGGTTCTTGTATCACTCTGTTGAGTGAGTGACTTATTCAACATCATGCCTGATTACTCAGATGGAGTATGGCTTCGAGAGATGATGCAGTTGATGCTATCAGATGATATTGATAGTGATGATGGTGATCATGATCTAATCATGAGATAGCCTGTATGGCTACGATGATGCTACTGGTTGAATGGTATGTTTGTGCTCAAGACCGTTGACTTCAATACCTCCCTAGCTAGGAGGGAGTGTTTATATTATGGTAGATGTAAGAGATATTAATCTCCATGTGTAACCCTGACAAGAATAGAATATTCCCGGAAGCAGAAAAAACCCTAAAGCATTGGACATAACCATAGAAGACAAGTTGGCTAAAGGAACTATTTAATATTGAGCTTTTAGCCTCCAGAATGAAAAGTTGTCCCAAACAGCTAAAGAGGAGCAGTATAAATACAAGATGCCAAATTTCATTTGACACACACAACTCGCAACTATAGAAATGTAAGATTGCACACTGCAGAAACCAAGTAAGTGCGCAAGTCTGGAGAGTAGCTGCAATTGCAGCTACTGCAGCCTGTATTCTTGGTTCAGGCTTGGACTTTCTATTGGTTATGGTTTGGAATTTTTGCTTGGTATGTTAACAATGGAGAGTGATGCGCTACCTTGATTGGCTATTAGGCCTAGGTTTTTCTTCCGAAATTATTCTCTGTCAAGGTTAAGGTGCTTGGGGGTGGCTTTGGCCTATGATTGGGTGACAATATTGCTATATTGTCTATGGTTAAATGAGCGTACCTATTCTTTCTAACAAGGACATCTCTGAGTGAGCTCTTCTTGTCTTGAGTGAGCTGTTGTTTTAATCTGTTGATATGAAATTGATTATACACTATCAACCCACCATCACTTGTTGATATTTCCTTCCTTTGATGATGTGACCTTATAATTAATGTGCTTCTCTGCGAGGATTCACTGTTTAATAGATGTTTACCAGAATTTGTCACTGTCCTAGCAGGTGTTCAAGGAAAATTTATGTCACCCCTTCCCCCTCTTTAACGTTGAAATATGACCATGATAAACTTCAAACCCTGGCTGGAGCAAATATTGATTCATTTGAGATTTTAAGACTGCACTTTCAAGACTAGTCATTTTAATGTTATCTCCAATATTACACCACATGTTCTGCTGCTATTTGACTCCTTAATTTGGTAACCACTAGCGTGAAGAATACCTTCAACAATTAGTTTATCTTCATCAATAACACATGTAATAGTCTTGACACATATAGTGAAAAAATCTTAGTCATACATATTATAAACAAATGCATCACCCTCCATGGCTTCTCCATCTTATGGGGATATGTCAAGAGAATCACCAGACCTGACATACAAGCTCATTTTATAATCCAAACAAGTGTTTTTTAGGTCTGTTGTGTGTTTTCATGGTAAATCCATAAAAAAATAATCCCCTCTCATCTTCAGCTCTTAAAATTTGGACATTTTACTAGTCATAAACAAATCAAGACAAGGGCACAAGGTTTTAGGGCACATTTTTGATATTTTACTTGATGATGAAGAATGAATTTAACCTGTAGGTTCTTTGTCTAAAGGAACCCTTTAGATCAATTCCTTAATGCCATCTCAATGGTTGTTGCAGAGTTGTTGCCTACAAAATGTACCCTATTTCGCCCTTTTAATTTTGATTCTCAGGGATAGCCTTACACCTTCAAAAACTACTGACCCAACCCTCTGAGTCTTGACAAATTGCTACTTGCAGAAATGACCCACTCTTTCTTCTAGTATTCACTGCCCTTTGCAACAACAGTCCAGGGGCGTGCCTCTCATGATTTGCTTGCAAATAATGCTCATTTTGTCTCCTACAAAATTGGTGGTAACATCTGGCTCCTACTTGGGGCCGTGTACTCCTCACAAAAGTGCACGAGAATCCCAGAACCACCAAACCTTCAAAACTCCATCAATGTAATATTTCTTACCCCTGTTCTTGATTTCCATAGAAAACAGAGAAATATCGAAGTTCGAGTGTTGGTAGGTTGTCTTACCCATCACTACTGAGTCTAAAACAAACCTGGGCATTTGAAATTCATCCTGGTGCTGACTAGCATATGTGTTCTTAATGCCTCTTTGGATGGGGATGTTGTCATTATAGCTGGACCATGAAGTGTCCTCTCGCTTTCCCAACGATTCCCAAACCTTTCCATTGTTGTCATTAATTTGGGTATTTGAAATTGAACAACCAGGATTGCGAGAAAATGAGTTATGTCCTTATTTTTCATTAGTAGTAGCCCATTCGGTATCTCTTCTGGTATGGTTGTGTCATGTATCAAAAATATCCTTATCTGCATCAGTGTTGGCAGCAAAAAAAAGTTCAGAATTTGCAATTAGAACAACCTCTTCAACAGAGCTGAGAATGCTGGTACCCTCAAGGCATCTATCAATAACCCCCCCAAAAAATTCATTTTTTTATCTCCTCAAAGCCATATATTTCACTTTTATTGGAGGGATCTTCAACAAAGAGATTATCAAAACCATCCAACCAGGTGTCACTTCGGTCATGATCCATCTCTAAATGCCAACCCAAACTATCGACATTTCCATTATGTTCACTCTCAAGGATGCCAGGGACGCTATTAGATTACTTTTTTGCTGGAGGGAATTCATCAAAAAATATCCATTTAACATATGTCTCAACTCCATTTGATCCTTCTATAAATTTTTCAACACATGCTTCATCATCGGCTTGCCCCTCTGCTATTTTCCAGGCCTTCAGACTACTGGTATTGTCATCATATTCATCCTCTCCTGGAGGATCTCCAAAATTACCTTTATACTTTTTTTATCGCAGTGACAGACATTGGGTTTCATCAGAAAAAGGTTCATACCCACATTTGCTTTCATCAGCAAAAGGTTCATACACACATAGTAATTCTTGGCTTGTTCTGTCATATTCGCTGGGCTCTTCAAAATTGCTTTTTATGGCATCAAAATTGTGACTGTGCCTGCCAAAGAATGAGCCTAGATCTGGGTGTATATCAGGGTTTTTGGGGTATTTTTCTTCTTGATCTATAATATTAGCTTTGCCATCTTCATTTTTACCATTATTATCACAATGAGGGTCTTCATCAAAAGAAATGAAGAAGGGGCCTCTTCTTGAGTTGAGCAGAACAAAGTATTCAAAATTATATGGTGATGTTTCAAAATCACGTTTCACTTCATGATCACATCCCCTGTCATCTTCATGTGTTTCACTTTCACGACCAGATGTAAAAGTATAGAAATGTGATATTGGTCGACCTAGGTCAGCAATAAAATCCTCTCTTTTCTTTACCTCAGGACTACAATCCACGTTCAGGATTTGTTGAGCTTCTTGGGAAATAATAATTTCATCATTGAATAAAGTTAAATCTGTAGACTATAACCCTATCATAAGGTCCGGTCCATCATCAAACACTTTACCATAAATCTGATCCAGAATTCCCCTTTCATCAGCTTCAACCACTGGAGCATGGAATTGCTCTTTAAGAAAAATATAAACTTGTTATGTTGACATTGCTTTGAGACCATTAAAACCACCAGTGAGTATGTTATCATATTCCTCACACTCCTTACAAAACTCCAATTATGTAACATCATCATCCTTTGGGACAGCAGGAACAATGTTACAAATCTTCAAATCTGCAACATCCTCATTCATTTCCTTCTGGGCAGAAAACTCATGCCTAGAGTCTTCTAGGACACCACCACCATTATGGTCAGCCTTTTCAATAGTGGTATAAGACTTCCCCATGGTATTTCCTTCTTCAACTCTCTCCCTTAATGCCTGGCAACTTTCTTCCTTGAGGAAAACCTCATCATCATCAATCTCTTCATTACCTTCAAAAAGGCTAAGAAGGCCCTCCTTCAGCAGGGCTGTCACTATCTCATGATGTGTATCTTCAAAACCCTAAAATTTTGGACCCCAACATTTGAGAAATTCTTCAACAAATATTTTGAGAAAGGGGATGCTCTTTGGGCTACAAGAGTGCTTGAACCAATCCTGTTGCTTTTGTCCTTTGATATCGTTGTGACCTAATCCAAAAGTGGTTGGCTTAAGGGTTCTTATATACTCTCCTAGCTCCTTTTATGGGAGTTTTGATGATTGCAAGAGTAAATGTGAGCCTCAACTATTCAGAAGGAATTATATTTCAAATATTTGAATAAAGGCTACTATCCTTATTTATGAGAAGGTGCAGTTCATGACACACGAAAGGAGACACAGATTCCATATTTGCTGATACGATGTACCACTGTTCTTGGAGTTCTAAAGCACTAAAATGATCTTAGATTGGATATTGCTAATGGGACTACTATTCATTTTACCTTTTCTACAATATTTTTGATAAAAAATGATCAATATGTGGAGTTTCAAAACTATCAAAGGTAATGGGTGTGATTCTATGCTCATAGCTAGAAAATCTGATATCAATGTCTCAAAAGGAAGCCTTAGTGCTTTGAGATGTAACTTGTAATATGTCTGCCAGGAAGCCAACATTTTCTGACAATAGTTGATGCCAAGTATTGTTTAGCATGAACCACAATTTGGGTTTAATTCTTTTTGTTTAACTCTTGTAACTGTTTTTTATGTTCATTTATGTCCTAAACATGCCTGCTTCTCTATGATCTTGACAAATAACATTATCTGAGTGTGTTCTATTTTAGATACATTTTTTCATCAACCTTTCATATTTAGGAACTGGATGGCCTATGTGAAAAAAGTTTATTCCATCAAAATGATTAATTTGATTCTTGATTATGGAAAATTTTGGGTTGGTCTACTGGCACTTGTCTGAAACGATAGAATTGATGGGATGCTTATTCTTTCTTTTCCATATATGTTATTTGGATGGAGCTATTTGAATTTAATGCACTGATATGGTCATATTGGTCATTTAATTGTTCAAGGATACACACGTCATATTCTAGGAATATCATATCCCATGCAAGGAATGTTTCCTAACATGCTTCCATTTCGAAATACACAAGTCATCTCTGTTAGCACATAATCATGTATGGGTTATTTTCCTAAAAGAAATGTTCCCTTTGGAAAAAATAAGGTCAAGAGTTAGTCAAAAAACCCATTTATCCCAAGTTTTAAAGGGCGGGCACATTATTTTAATGAACACGCAAATCTAGATGGTCGATATCTACGCACCCAGATCTGCGGTCGAAGTTCCATTTTGGACCCCCCTTGCTGTTCTACCTTTAATGGGGGGGTCCAAAATTGGGCACGCATCTCTCAAAAGTCAGGATTGGGGCACTCAGGTTTGCGGTGCACATTCGATTCCAGATCCCCTTTTCCCTTTTGCCTTTAATAGGGGGGGGGGGGTCCGGGATGGGGTGGTCTTGTCATGGGGCCCCCTCCTATCATGTCGCTTCCTGTGTCGTCGGCCCCCTTATCTAGAAAACTACTTCCCANACTTGCCACTTACCGCCTCCCTCTTCCCTTGCCATCTGATTCTCCACTCATCCTTGTGGCATGGCCCTCTCCCCTTTCACTCCCTCTCGTCTTCCGACATCTGTCCCTCTCCCTTCAACATCGTCCCGTCATAAGTGACGTGTCCTCCCTCGACCTATCATATCCCATCGCCTTTTCTCCTTTCGTCTATCACCTTCTTTCCTCCTACCATGTGTCTCGCCCCTGTCACCTACTCATCCTCCATTTCCCCTCACTCTGTGTCACCTCATCACTGGCCTATGATGATGCAGTGCACATGTCACCTTTGTTCACTCGGCCACTTCCCTTCCCACTTCCACACCGAGAATGCCAAATCATTCCTTCCTGGCCTTCATTCATGCAACGCTTCCCATCATGTGCCCCATTCAACGCACCTGCTTACAAGTCTTTCCATGCAACCAGTTGGTAGATCCAGGTGGCACCATAAGAAGACCTCCACGTCCCAAAAGGAAGAGTTGACCAGGTTTGTTCCCGATCCCAAGGAGGCAGTTATTGAAGTTGTTGGTGGTTGTTAGACATCGTCTCCACCATAAATGGAAAGTCTAGCAAAGGATTAAAGGCTTGTCGATTAGTTCATAGATCTTCCAGGAATCTGATTGCATCCAACATAAGCACACAATCATTCAGGGACTGCATGCGTAGACTGCCAGTAGACATGCAAATGCAAGGTCTTAAATGCAATGTCTCATTTTTGCTGCTGTTGTTTTTTCTTTGGGTATATGTAGGCAATTTTTCCATTTTTGAAAGCATCGATGGTTGAGCTAAGCTCCCGATTGTAAAGTTTTGATGAAGCACTGGTTGCTCTGGTTATGCATTGGCACTTGATATTTCTTGTCGTATGAATGTCAACCTATTTCCATTTCTTTGTTACCACTGTGTTAGAACTGCTCGGAATTGGAGGATCCAGTTGATTTGCACTATTATAGGATGATGTATGTTTGATCACTATGATAGTTGCACCATTTCTAATCAGTTCTTGTATTGTCTCAGCGTTGAATGGCTTGGAATTGGAGGATTCAGTCAAGTCGCCTTTCAGTTCCATGAAACTCTAACCAAGAAGAGCTTGTCTTCTGAGTTTTTCCTCCTCAAACTGTTGGAAGGTCTGATGCCCAGAGCAGTCTTTTTCACTTCTCCTACCAAGTCTTCCCTCTGCTCATTTTATACTCAACCTATTGACGAAAGTTAGATCAAGACCTCACCTGTTATTGCTTGATAGGCCTGGTTTTCTGAATTAAAGTGATATCTTCTTGGGTCTCTATCCATCTGACCATCCCCATTAAAATTACTCGTGACATAAAACTGATGGGTGTTGTGCTCTGCTTCTGCTGCAATCTAGGAGTTAATTCTAACGCTAACATTTCTGGCACCGTTTCCAGGGAAGAAGTTGAATATTTTCCCTGGGATTGAATGACAACGATTAATTGATTCTGAAGGTGCATCAGATATCATAACTACTAAGATTGCTACTGTGCACCTGGCGACTCCACTGGGGAGACTCCACTGATGTGAACCCACAGGAGACTCCACTGTTTCAGTCATGGCTTCTAAAGGCAGACATACAAGGTCTACTCCTCATCTACCTTTAGCACCACCTGAAGCTGACCCAGAGAAGATTATCAGAAAGGGAAAGTCCTCAAGAAGAAGTTCTTCTACTACTAAACTAGGTATTTCTGATGATTTTCATGATTCTATAGAAACCCCAACACCTGCATCTCATTCTGTTTTGTTACCTTCTGTTGGAGTTTCCCGCAATTTAAATTTTGGGAGTGTTCCTATTGAGTTTTATCCTCCTGGTATTGTTTTGGAAGGAGAAACTCTTCTCACTCCCCTCTCCCCCGAGGTGGTACCTTGGTTTAGGCCCAACACCTCAGAAGATTTTCATACCCCAGGTTTTACCACCCCTTCTCCTATTACTACTGCTACCGAAACAAGGGAAACTTCTGTTCCTTTTAGCCTTCAATCTTATCCACCAAATTCCCAGTTGTTCCCCTTACTTCCTATAATCTCAGTTCTTGTCTTCCTGATTCAAAACTCATCTCCTCCTAGTTCTCCTACACCTATTGTCCCTATGGCAAGTGCTAATCCCCCTGTAAATAGAATGGATGCCATAGTGGCTGCCATATATGCCCCCTTAATCCTACCTCAACCCATGAATCCTCTCCCTGCTGGAGATTACTTGAAATATATGCCTAAATTCATGAGAGAAGAGGACATAACTACTGAAGGGCACCTTGCTGCCTTCTACAATTATGCAGACAACTTGAACATTGAAAATGAAGATGTCTGGATGAGAGTCTTTGTCCAGAGCCTTGATGGTGAGGTCAGGAAATGGTTTAGGGGATTGACCCCTAGTTCCATTGCTGGATTGAAGCACTTGATAATGTCTTCTTGTGACAGTGGGGAGATAAAAAAAAATTGTGTATTATATGACAAAGTTTGGATCCTTGAAGAAAGAGGGTGGAGAGTCTGTTTCTGACTTCTCCAAAAGATTCAATAAAATGTACAATAATATTCCCGCTAAGATAAATCCCTCAGAAGATTCTACTAAAATATCTTATGCTAATGCATTTGACCCTAACTTATGCCTTTTGTTGAGAGAGAGAAGAGCTACCTCCCTAGCTCAAATGCAAGATGTGGCCATAGAAGTGGAATCTAATGTATTGGCAGTTGACGGGCTCAAGAGTAAAGCTGATACAGATAGGAGAAAGGCAAGATCTGAAGCCTTGAATTCTAGCCCCTCTATGCCTCACTCTCAAGTAGATGAATTGACCAAGATAGTAAAGTCCCTGTATATAGAGATGGAGAAAATGAAGGTGGAGGGAAAACAAACATAAAAAAATGCTCAAAATGCTGAAAATAGAGGAAATTTTAGGAGGTTGAATAATAACGCTCCCTAGATGATGCAAAGGGACCAGAGGGGAAGAGACAGAGAAGATCAAAGGATTCAAGCTCCTCTTCAAAATAATTTTGTAACTAATGATGAAGAAAGGGAAATAGACGGGCTTGATCCTGAAATCCACTGCTTTGGGGATACTTCTCCTTTTCCTCATCTCACTCGATCAACATACGGGGAGTATCTCATGGACAACCAACTTAATGAGCTAAGTAAGGGAGACAAAACTAGTAGTAGCCAAAACAAATATGATCTTAGATCCAAGAAGAAAATGGGAACGCTCGATGTTCCTAAGCAGCCGGTCGGTACAAAGAAAACTGCTAATAAGGTAGCATATAGCAACAAAGGTAAGAAGGTCCAACCCCTCTCTCCAATAGTTCATATTCATGTTTCTGAAGTAAGGGAAATCACAAAGCTCACATCCTCTTTTAACTTTGAGCATGAAATTCAGAAAATCAGAATCTCTGTACCCCTATCCGAACTGGTCAAACATGAAGTGTTCAAAAAACGCCTCTTCGAGCTTTTACAGTCTGAACCCTCATACCATCCCATAGACTCAATCAATTTACAAGATGAAAAGCCTATAGTCATCCTAGGTCCTATGGTAGAAGATAGAAATGAGTCATCCCCTCCATTCTACACATCCTTGAACATACATGACAAGGTGCTACACAATTGTTTGATGGATTCAGGGGCTTCCCACAACCCCATGCCCAAAACTGTCATGGAAGAATTAGGACTAGAAGTCACAAGAGCCTATCATGACCTCTATTCTTTTGACTCTAGGAAAGTCCAATGTCTAGGAGTCATCAAAGATCTAGTTGTGACCCTTTTCCAGCTGCCCATGAAAAGTGTGGTCATGGACATTGTAGTGGCTGATGTTCCCCCCAAGTTTGGCATGCTGTTATCAAGATCCTGGATAAAAAGACTTGGGTGAACCTTGCAAATGGACCTCACCTATGCTACTATTCCAGTATATGGGGGGGAACATAGGAGATTATACAGAGAAGCCCAATTGGCCTACATAATAAGTGACAAAACCAATCCTACCAATCATCTTATCTTTTCTATTGACACTGATTTGGGTTCCAGTATACTGCAGCTCATTGATGCTCCCGAGCCTCCTCTAAAACTCAGAAAACATCCCACGGTTTCTTGTGAAGATTCCTACCCCACCACCTCTGTTTAGAAAATGTTCTTTGATGGAGCGTCTTCTAGGGAAGGCGCTAGTGTCGGAGTGGTTTTTGTGTCACCTACTCAAGAAAACATAACTCTATCATACAAGCTAGAGTTTGAAACAACCAACAATGTGGCAGAATATGAAGCTCTTGTTTTAGGTTTAAGGGTTGCAAAGGAAATGGGAATTGGAGAGGTTGCAGTGTTCGAAGATGAATAATTGATAGTCCAACAGATCAAAAACGCTTATTAGGCCAAGCACCCTCGACTCAGAAATTACATAAATGAGGTATGGGACCTAATTGACAGTTTCTTCTTAGCATTCAACATTTCATTTGTTCCAAGAGAGGAGAACACAGTGGCTGATTCTTTGGCTACATCAACGAGCAATTTCAAAGTGCCCCTTCCACCCAAGCTCACGTATGATGTAGAAGTAAAATACAGACCCTCCATACCCGACAATGTCAAGCATTGGAAGGTGTTCAAGGATGGTCTTGAGATCAAAAGATTCTTGGAGACTATTGAGGAGTTTTCAGCATTACATATTGATCAAGATTCTGCTTCTGAAACCAACCCTTATGCTTGTAACACCCTGTTTCCCCCAACTTGTAAATATAAATGGACTGGCCAAGAACTATGGAAAACTCATAAATGTGAATATGTGATGTAAATGGACCTTGAGAAAGAGGTCAATGAATGTGAATAAAATTTTGAATTTATTGCAGGACTGTTGATGAGGGGATGTGCAGAAAAAGAGACCACGATGGCAGTGGAAAGCACCTAAAAAGGTGGCGTTAACTTCCACCAAGAAAAAAATACTGTATTTGGACTCCACTGGCCTGGAGAACCAAAAGCGGCTCGCTGGCCCTGAAATTTAATGGCTCACAGACTGGTAGGGGGATGGCTTAATGAGGGATGGGATGGTGAACCACCCATCCGTAGAGCCGTCAGGCCTGATTAGTGCGAGGGTAATCACGCCACACGCAACCTCGCGAGAGGATAAGGTGTATAGTAGAGGCGATTGAAAGGGCAGATGCGAGGGGAACTCTGGCATTATGTAGAGTGAGTGATAGTAGAGAGGAAGGATTGCAACCTTCGCTCTTGGTCACTGGAAAACAGAGAGACGCAGTCTCAGAGCATCGTGGTCTCAGCTCGGGGGTGGCTAGTGGTAAATCTGCTGGGATTCGCTACGCCTACGGTTGGGTGGAAACGAGCACCCCTCTCAGCAGTTGCACCCACTTCTGAAGTTATTTCTGATAAGTGTTTTGTTCATATTGCATCTTGAAATTCATATGCTGACATATATGCTCATAAACTGCGAAATGGTGAACAATTACAGTATAAGAATGTCTGTGTAGTGTTTTGATAAGTAATGTTAGATATATGATTATAACAGAAAGACCACGCATGGCTTATGTTGATACATGAATTTAATTAGGCATGAGTCGAACTAAGTTAGGCTTCCAGCCTGTTCTCGGGAAGCTCTTTACCCGCATCTACCTCTGGAAATGCCCCAGTATAGATCTCTTCACAGAGATTTCCTCCTTAGAAAGGTTCACCAAGAACCTAGAAAAAGGAATTGAACGCACAAGTCTTATTAACCCTGTACGAGGAGGAATGACCTTTTTAAGGTTCTGAGGTAGCAGTGTAGGGATATGTAAAAAATCAATGAATGATATTTCGTCAGGTGACCCATAGGCATTCACGACCGTTAGATTGACGGAAGTAACGAGGGCATTACATACCTTGCCCTTTTTTTTCCTCTATCTTCGTGAACAACGAGGAAATCGGGATCGTAGATCCCAAGACCCAGGAGAACATTTGGACCGTGGATCTTTCCACATCCACGAAGTAGTGGAGGAATGTACAAGGTGTTGGCAAATGTCTAACAGGCAGCATATGCTTGTCATTGATGGCAAGTACAATAGTGAAGATGGCAGGATCAGAGTGTTCATGTGAAGACTCTACAGAGGCGCAGAAGTCCAAGAATCCGTTGGGGATTCAGAAGTGAAATATTAGGAGGAACAGCATCGAGGAGAACGCACGCAGAAAAGCTCAAGATACAGGAGTTCCCAGAGGAGAAGGAAGACAGAGATCGACAGCCGTTGGATCTCATTCAAAAATCCTGTCAACCATCAGATCGGACAGGAGCTGCACGGGGATTACCATCGGGAAAAGCCAAGGTGAAATCCCGAAAGGAGGGTTGACTCATTGGGGTTTCACATATCGGGAATCCCGTGAGCCAATGCATTGCGCCATTGAAAAGATTGAAACCCCGACGAGTGGTAAGACTGCGGTCATGGGGATAACGGTCATATGGGCCAGGAGCCTAGCCAGGAGAGCTAGTGCTTAAAGAGTGCGTCGGAGTTTCGAGGATCGCATTTTGGAAATGTCAAAGAAACAATGCAACAGGAATCCCGATTTCTCGATATGAAAAATCCTGGCGCAATCTGAGTCGTCAAATCAAGAACACATATGAATCGTTGACCCGACTCACGTCAGCAAACCACGTCAGCTAGGAACACGTGTCACAACTAGGTAATGACAAGTGTCAGACTGATTCAACATTTCAGGCACATGTAAGTCACGAATTAGAGTGACACGTGACAGTATTCAACACATGTCAATCCATGTGTGACGTCAGCAGATGGACACCTTGTTGGAGTTTCAAGGATCGAGTGTTGAAGTTGTCAAAGAACATTGACATCAGGAATCCTGATATCATGATATGAAAAATCATGATGTAATCTGAGCCGTCAGATCAAGCTTTGATCTGGACCATTGATTCCACTCAATGGAGAGGCATCGGGGATCGAGAGTTGGACATGAAAAAGATTATTGACATTAGGAACCCCGATTTCGCAATATGCGAATTTGTGATTTAATCACAGCCGTTAAGTTAAGAAGTGACCTGGACCGTTGATCTGATTTCTTTATGAAGTATCGGGGATCGAAACTTTGAAGTGACAAAAACACTGGACATCAAGGATGTCGAAATCGTGATACGCAAAATCACGATTTAATCGCAGCCGTTGAAAAGAGATCAGATCTGGACCGTTGACATAACTTCATATCGGAGTTTCATGGATCGCGACATCAAGAGAAATAGAAAACAAGGCAACAAGAATGCTGAAATCGCGATATGTGATATGGCGATTCAATCACAACCGTTAAATCAAGCTTGGATCTAGACCGTAGATGTAACTCCATATCGGAGTTTTGGGGATCGCGACTTGGAGAGGCAAGAACACAATGCAACATGAATGTCGAAATGCCAAAACCCAGTTTAAAGGCAAGATTAATAAAGCTCATCCAACGGCGTAGATTAACTTGAAGGAGATCTGAGGGCTACTGTTGCACGACACAGTGAAACTGCTAGAAACCATTGATGGTTTCTACCAGAGGATGCGAAGACACTTCGGGATGACTGACAGAGGAGGTGAAGAGTCTCTGAGAGGAATGAAGATGTTTGTGGAGGCGATTGATAGCTGATGAGCATTGAGGCCTGTAACTAAAATAGAGAAGGTGATTTCGACTGTCACAGAGAAGTCGAAGAGTCTCAAACTGCCAGAAAGACTGAGGAATCTTAGTATAACATATAGTGATGTTGGACATATGGGGCGAACCACCAAAGAAGCTGAAGAGTCATGATGATGATGAGACAGAGAACTCGAGAGGTGGAGGATAATGGCACGGAGTCAGCATGAAAAGGCATTGTGAACATTACATGCACAAGGTGCACAAAAGCTATAAATACACGGTACAGAGAAGAGATGCGGTTGGTGGTGCTGTTGGAGGTTGCTGTGAATGTTGTTGGTGAAGGTGATTCATGTGTGAAGAAGGAGGAGAGTGCAGTAGCTGAATAGAATAGAAGAGGAACTGTGCAGTGAATGGACATGGCACATAGAGCATAAAAAGTAGAAGAACAGACAACGCAAGTGATGTGTGCAGAAAGGCAATGAGGCAGACAGAGCAGGGAAATGCAGGAGAACAGTGATGAGTCTAGTAAGTCATTGTTGAACATCATATCACTGTAATAAGTTTCAGTAGCAAATATTTATATTTTAGGGTGGTTGGGAGGATCTAGGGAGGACTGGTGTCCTCAAAGGTTCAAGTGGGTGCTTGAACACAGGGAGTTGGTGCTTCCTTCTAGTTGGTGCTAGAGAAACCAGGGAGTTGGTGCTTCCTTCTTGTGGGTGTTATAGAAAACAGAGAGTTGGTGCTCTCAGCAAGTCGCAGCTTGCAAAACTGAGGTTGTAGCCTCATTATGAGTTGGTGCTCATATGTATGATACTGTAAAGAATGTAACTATTACTTATCATATAAAGAAAAAGAAGTTTTTACCCTCTATGGGTTTCCTCAAAAAATATCTGTCTCTGTGTTTCTCATATATGTGACTGATGCTGAATGTGCCAGTGTTTATTTCCCTGCATTATTGTGATTATCATTCAATGTTTCTCCAAAGAGTTTTTAAAAGAAGCATAATTGTTTAAGCACGGTAACAACTGATTCACCCCCCCCCTCTCAGTTGTCCAACAATTGGTATCAGAGCCGGCCCCTTTTATCTAAGGGTAGATCCTAGAGCTTAAACATGTCAAGCCATGAAGGAAAT
>ML794535.1:142342-179029 GCA_009831015.1 Picea engelmannii
TGTGGACCCTTTGAGGTTTTAGACAGAGTGGGACCTGTAGCCTATCGGCTAGCACTTCCTCCCACAGTAAAAGCACATAATGTTTTCCATGTTTCATTATTGAAGAAATATGCACATGATGCTAATCATATAATTGACTGGTCTGTGATCCAGGTGGAACCGGAGGGAGAATTTCTACCAGAACCCCAATGCATATTGGACAGAAAGGAAACCCGGCTACGGAACAGAACCATTGCACAGGTCAAGGTGCAGTGGAAACATTTTGGCCTAGATGAGGCTACATGGGAGATGGAAGATGCCATGAAACTGGCATATCCAATTTTGCTTACTTCTGTACATGCAATTCATGTTAGTAGATAAGAACATCGAGGACGATGTTCCTCTTAAGGCGGAGGGAATTGTAACACCCTGTTTCCCCCAACTTGTAAATATAACTGGACTGGCCAAGAACTATGGCAAACTCATAAATGTGAATATGTGATGTAAATGGACCTTGAGGAAGAGGTCAATGAATGTGAATAACATTCTGAATTTATTGCAGGACTGCTGATGAGGGGATGTGCAGAAAAAGAGACCACGATGGCGGTGAAAGGCACCTGAAAAGGTGGCGTTAACTTCCACCAAGAAAAAAATACTGTATTTGGACTCCACTGGCCTGGAGAACCAAAAGCGGCTCGCTGGCCCTGAAATTTAATGGCTCGCAGACTGGTAGGCGGATGGCTTGATGAGGGATGGGATGGTGAACCGCCCATCCGTAGAGCCGTCAGGCCTGATCAGTGCGAGGGTAATCACGCCACACGCAACCTCGTGAGAGGATAAGGCGTATGGCAGAGGCGATTGAAAGGGCAGACACGAGGGGAAATCTGGCATTATGCAGAGTGAGTAATGGCAGAGAGGAAGGATCGCAACCTTTGCTCCTGGCCACTGGAAAATAGAGAGACGCGGTCTCAGAGCATCGTGGTCTCATCTCGGGGGTGGCTAGTGGTAAATCCGCTGGGAGTCGCTACACCTATGGTTGGGTGGAAACGAGCACCCCTCTCAGCATTTGCACCCACTTCTGAAGTTATTTCTGATAAGTGTTTTGTTCATATTGCATCTTGAAATTCATATGCTGACATATATGCTCATAAACCGTGAAATGGTAAACAATTACAGTATAAGAATGTCTGTGTATTGTTTTGATAAGTAATGTTAGATATATTCTTATAACAGAAAGACCACGCATGTCTTATGTTGATACATGAATTTAATTAGGCATGAGTCGAACTAAGTTAGGCTTCCAGCCCATTCTCGGGAAGCTGTTTACCCGCATCTACCTATGGAAATGCCTCGGTATAGATCTCTTCACAAAGATTTCCTCCTTAGAAAGTTTCACCAAGAACCAAGAAAAAGGACTTGAACCCACAAGTCTTATTAACCCTGTATGAGAAGGAATGACCTTTTTAAGGTTCCGAGGTAGCAGTGTAGGGATATGTAACAAATTGTCGAATGAGATTTCATTGGGTGACCCATAGCCATTCACAACCATTAGATTGACAGAAGTAACGAGGGCATTACATACCTTGCCATTTTTTTTCCTCTATCTTCATGAACAACGAGGAAATCGGGATCGTAGATCCCATGACCCAGGAGAACATTTGGACCATGGATCTTTCCACATCCACGAAGTAGTGGAGGAATGCACAAGGTGGGACAATCTGAGCCGTTGGATCTCATCAGAAATCCCGTCGGTCATTAGATCGGGTTAAAATGATCATAGTTTAGTCTCTGGAGTGTGCACAAAAAGAACGGATCTAGACCGTTAGATCTTGGTCCGATTACCCGTCGGTCGTCAGATCAGACAGGTAAGTGCCTTTTGGGTTGGCGTTTGGCAAAGCCCGAGGGTTAACCTGAACCGTCCCCCCTTTAGGACAGGTGTCAGAGATCCGGAGAGAGTCGGGATATTGGCCATCAGCATATCGGAGATCCTGAGGTCGAGGGAATCAAGACGCTATAAGTCACGAACCCCGAGAGTTCATTTGGACCATCCATCCATTTGGGACGCGTGTCAGAAATCCGCAAAGAGTCGGGATATTCGACATCGAGAAATTAGAGTTCCTGAGGTCGAAGGAGTTGGGACATCACAAGTCCCGAAACCCCGATGAGATCAGAGTCGCTCGTTGTGAGGACGCGTGGCAGAGATCCAGGCCATTGGGGAAAGTCCCGACGAGGAGGCCGTCCATCGGAGTTTGGCTCATCAGGATATCGGAGATCCTGGTGACAAGTTATCGATGCACTTTGGAATCGTGAAACGTGAAACCCCGATGAGTGGGGGCCAGCTGTCCGCACATCAGAGAAGGAGGATAGTGCCACCATGAGGGGCCAGCTGTCAACAAATCAGAGAGTCAGGATTTGAGGAATCGGGAATTTCGTGGACATATGCACTTTGGCATTGAAAACCCCGAAACCCTGATGAGGGACAAGGCTGCGGTCTTGTGAGATAGAGGTCATGTGGATTAAAGACTTAGCCTGGGAGGCTAAGGCAGCAGAGGAGCATATCTAGATTTGGGGATCGGTGAACCAAATTGTTGGGACATCACGAGTGTCAAAACCCCGATGGACGGAAGAGATTCTTTCGAAGGAGCTCCGGGTCTGTAATGACCGTTAGATGTGGAGGTGAGACATCAACTTAATCCAAGACGTGAATATGCTTTAGGATAAGTGGCGAGAAGATCTAGATAGCTAGATTCCACCCGTACAGATCTACGACTGAGGTTCCATTTTGGAGCCCCCTTACTGTTCTACCTTTAGTGGTAGGGGGTGGTCCGGAATTGGACGCGCAACTCTCGAACGGTAGAGATTTAATCATCATGATCAACGGCTTCTAGGTGGATTCCGGACCCCCCTTTCCATTCTGCCTTTAATGGGAGGGGGGGGTCCAGAATAGTGTGGCGTGTGAAGTGGGACCCCTCCCTGTCATAACGTCCACCGTGTCGCATTTCCCTTGCTACCTGTATACCACCTAACTGCGCAACGGGCGTTTCTCATTTGTTGTTCTCTACCCCCGTTGAGGTTTATTCCTATTGGCCATTCGCTGACCCCATGGGAATTCATCCCTATGAGATGCACGTTATCCCTGGCAGGCTTCGGCGGTTGCAGAGTCTAATGTTTGGATATTACTACAGCGCCGGAGCGCGAAATACAAATAGGCACTACGTTCAAACTGAACCGTGATCATGACCCGCGATCACCTAAGAATGGGGAAGAAAAGAGAAAGAGCCAGTTTACGTTGGATCTCCATGGTTATTTAGGAGCTCAAGTCCAACAGAGGATCGAAAAAAATTGATTTAGGTAGTGGGTATGTTACAATGCTGGTGATTTTCTGAGCAAGATTGCAGAGCATGACATTGTGCAAGTGCCAAGAAATCATATTCCAAAGGGACCAGTTCCTTTGGAAAGGCTTTTTGATAGAAATGATGTGGTGATAAAGGGAAAAATATCAGATGATGATGCTGATACAATTGAGTGCAACATTGGCACTGAGAAGGATCCAAAGTTCATCAAATTGTCAAGTAGCCTAACAAAGGAGCAGAGGGTCGAATACACTGAATTATTGAGGGAATTTGTGGATGTTTTTGCATGGACCTATGAAGACCTCAAAACTTATGACACCTCTATCATCAAGCATAAAATCCCATTGAAAAAGGAGGCAAAGACATTTAGGAAGAAACTAAGACAGATCAATCCTATGTTGCTTCCTATGATGGAGAGAGAGGTAAAGAAGCTGCTAAATGCCCAGATCATCATGCCTTTGAGATATTCAGAGTGGGTGGCCAACTTAGTCCCAGTGAGGAAGAAGAATGGGGATATCAGACTCTGTGTTGATTTCAAGAACCTGAACAAGAGCTCAAAGAAGGACAATTACCCCTTGCCAAAGATGGAACATATATTGCAAAGGGTAACAGGAGCATCCAGTATTTCCATGATTGATGGCTTCTCTTGCTACAATCAAATCTCTGTTCTACCTAAGGATAGAGAAAAGACAACATTCACCACTCCTTGGGGTACATTCATGTATGCCAAAATGCCATTTGGATTGATGAATGCAGGGGAAACTTTTTAGTGAGCCATGGATATAGCTTCCATTGGGGAAAAGGATAAGTTTGTGGTCATCTATCTGGATGACATTACTGTCTTTTCTAGTTCTGATAAAGAGCACTATGAGCACTTGAAAAGAGTTTTCCTGAAATGCAGAAAGTTTGGCCTTTCCTTGAATCCTAAGAAGTCTCTGTTTTCCATGAAGGAGGGGAAGTTATTGGGCCATATAGTGTCAGCCGAGGGGGTCAGAATTGATCCCAGCAAGGTGGAGGAAATCCAAACACTGCCACTTCCCAGGTCCGGGAAGGAAGTCCAGTCCTTCCTGGGAAAGATTAATTTTCTGAAAAGATTTGTTTCAAATTTTGCGGAGTTGGTGAAGCTTATAACAACCATGTTGAGAAAAGGAAATGAAGTCAGGTAGACTTCTGAGTCTCAAAATTCCTTTGAGAAGATTAAGAAAGTATTGACTGAGGCACCTGTACTCGTCAGTCTTGATTACTCAAACGATTTTCTTATTTTCTCTTTTGCTTCATTCAAGATAGTGGCATCTGTCTTGCTACAAAAGAATGCAGAGGGGATGGAGCAACCTATTTCGTTTTTCAGTAGGGCACTAAGAGATGCAGAGGTCAAATATGACATCATGGAGAAACAAGCCTATGCCTTAGTGAAATCCCTCAAAGCTTTCAAAATCTATGTTTTGCACTCAAAGGTCATTGCATACGTTCCTTCACTTGCCATGAAGGAGATTCTCATTTAGCCTGACATAGACGGGAGAAGGAGTAAATGGATCGCCAAGATCCTTGAGTTTGATCTGGAGATAAAGCCCACCAAGTTGATTAAAGATCAAGGTTTATCCAAGTTGTTGGCTAAAGAAAATTGCAAAGCTTTGGGGGTAAATTTCATAAATGAATGTTCAGAAAGTCAGCGGTATTAGCTGTCTGATGCAGACCCTAAAGCAGAACCCCCATTGGCATGATGTCCTTGGTACAAGGATGTCATATATTTTCTACAAGAGTTGCAGCCTCCTGATGGTCTACAAAGGAATAAGGCAAGAGCTCTAAAGCTCAAAGCAGTCAAATACTGCCTTGTTGATCAAGTTTTGTATTGGAGAGATCTCCTGGGGGTGCTTTTAAAATGTATTAATCCACAAGAGGTCCAAAGGATCATTTTTTATTTTCATGACAGCCTATGTGGAGAGCACCATTTCTGGAATACCACAGCCTACAAAATTCTTAGGGCTGGGTACTACTGGCCCACCTTATTTACTGATGTCTGCAAAAAAGTCAGAGCATGCATCAAATGTCAAAAATTTTCAGGAAAGCAGCAACTCAAATCTCTGCCATTAAATCCTATGGTTGTTTCAAGACCTTTCCAGCAGTGGGGCCTAGACTTTATTGGGGAAATTCATTCTGCCTCTAGTGGGAAACACAGGTGGATTCTGATTGCCACAGATTTCTTTACCAAATGGATAGAATCTATCCCCACCAGGAGTGCTTCCAATAAAGAAATCATTGGAATCCTGGAGGACATGATCACAAGATTCGGATGCCCAAGCAAGATTGTCACCGATAATGCAACATCTTTCAAAGCCGAACCATTAGTCAAATTCTATGAGAAATTCAGAATCAAATTGATTCATTCTACCCCATACTATCCCTAGGGAAACGATTTAGCAAAGTATTCTAAGAAAAGCTTAATAAGGATCATCAAAAGACTGTTAGATGACAACAAAAGGCCTGGGATTCAAAGCTGAAATTTGCTCTGTGGGCTGATCGAGTGACCACAAAGAAATCCATAGGCGTCTCCCCTTTCCAACTGGTTTATGGGACAGAGGCTGTTTTTCCTTCTCACCTAGCTTTTCCTGTGGAAAAATTCATTCAGGACCAACAGGGCGAAACTGATGACACACTCAGAAGAACCCATCAGCTGGTAGAAGTACAGCAGGTCAGAGAGCAGGTAATGGACAGAGCTCATAGTCAAGCAGACATTTGACAAGCAGGTCAAGAAGATCAAGTAGACATTTGATAGGAAGGTCAAGAAAGAGGAGTTCCAGCGGGGAGATCTGGTACTGAAATGGAATGCTCCCAAACAGGACAAGGGAAAGCATGGAAAATTCGACGCCCTATGGATCGGGCCCTTCAAAATTTCTGAAGTATTTTCAAATAATACCTACGGGTTGTAGGATTTGAAAGGTGAAGGATTTTTCAATGGCCCTGTGAATGGACATTTCCTGAAGAAGTGTTTCTCTTGAGCCACACACGGCTCCTCTGTGTTTGTAAATATTGTTTTTCTTCTTATCTTTAAGTTTTTTCTACACCTCCATAGCCCAACAGCAAGGCACTGAGGCTACAAAAGAGTTCTCGGTAGCCCACAGGGGACGTGTCATCCCCCATGGATCCTAATGTTATCACATAATCATGTATGGGGTATTTTCCTAAAATAAATGTTCCCTTTGGAAAAAAGAAGGTCAAGAGTTAGTCAAAAAACCCATTTATCCCAAAGTTTTAAAGGGAGGGCGCATTATTTTAATGAACACACAGATCTGGATAACTGAGATCTGCAGCCGAAGTTCCATTCCAGACCCCCCTTGTCNGGGGGCAGAATTGGGTGTGCATCTCTCAACAGTCAGGATTGGGGTGCCTAGATCTACAACACACATTCGATTCCGGACCCCATTTTTCCTTTTGCCTTTAACGGGGGGGTCTAGAATGGGGTGGTCTTGTCATGGGGCACCCTCCTATCATGTTTCCTCCTGGGTCATCGGCCCCCTTATCTGGCAAACTGCTTCCCGCCTCTACTTGCCACTTATCGCCTCCCTCTTCCCTTGCCATCTGATTCTCCACTCATCCTTGTGGCATGGCCGTCTCCCCTTTCACTCCCTCTCATCTTTCAACATCTGTCCCTCTCCCTTCTATGTCATCCCATCAAAAGCGATGTGTCCTCCCTTGACCTATCATATCCCATCACCTTTTCTCCTTTCATCTATCACCTTCTTGCCTCCTACCATGTGTCTTTCCCCTGTCACCTTCTCAGCCGCCATTGCCCCTCACTATGTGCCACCTCATCACTAGCCTGTGATGATCCAATGCGCATGCGACCTCCGTCCACTCGGCCACTTCCCTTCCCACTTCCACGTCGAGCATGCCAAATCATCCCCACCTAGCCTTCATTCACACAATGCTTCCCATCATGTGCCCCATTCATCGCACCTTCTTGCAAGTCTTTCCATGCAACCGGTTGGTAGATCCAGGTGGCACTGTAAGAAGACCTCCATGTCCTAAAAGGCAGAGTTGACCAGGGCTGTTCCCGATCCCAAGGAGGCAGTTATTGAAGTTGTTGGTGTTGGTTAGACATCATCTCCACCATAAATGGAAATTCTAGCAAAGGATTAAAGGCTTGTCGATTCGTTCACAGAGCTGCCAGGAATCTGATTGCATCCAACATAAGCGCATGATCGTTTAGGGACTGCATGCACAGACCGCTAGTAGACATGCAGACACAAGGTCTTCATTGCAGTGTCTCATTTTCGTTGTTGTTGTTTTTTCTTTGGGTATATGTAGGCAATTTTTCCATTTTTGAAAGCATCATTGGTTGAGCTAAGCTCTCGATTGTAAAGTTTTGATGAATCACTGGTTTCTCTGGTTATGCATTGGCACTTCAGATTTCTTGTCTTATGAATGTCATCCTCTTTCCATTTCTTTGTTACCACTGTGTTAGAACTACTCGGAATTGGAGGATCTAGTCGAGTTGCACTGTTATAGGATGATGTATGTTTGATCATTGTGATAGTTGCACCATTTCTAATTAGTTCTTGTATTGTCTCAGCGCTGAATGACTTGGAATTGGAGGATTCAGTCAAGTCACCTTTCAGTTCCCTGAAACTCTGAACCAAGAAGAGCTTGTCTTCTAAGTTTTTCCTCCTCAAACTATTGAAAGGTCTGATGCCCAGAGTAGTCTTGTTCACTTCTCCTACCAAGTCTTCCCTCTACTCATTTTATACTCAACCTACTGACGAAAGTTAGATCAAGACCTCACCTGTTCTTGCATGCCAGGCCTGGTTTTCTGAATTAAAGAGATATCTTCCCAGGTCTCTATCCATCCGACCACCCCCATTAAAATGACTCGTGACATAAAACTGATGGGCATTGGGCTCTGCTTCTGCTGCAATATAGGAGTGACTTCTAACGCTAACACGCTCTCTTACAGGTTATCACATATAGTTCAATCCTGAAATTGCAGTTTTATTTCAATGCTAAATGTATTTCCATTTTAGCTCCTAATGTTAAGGGATATCTCGTATTTCTAGCAGTTTGGAATTCTTCCTATGATGCCAGTGCAAGCAATGATGCAATAGGTCCCTCTCGTTCCCCTTATAAGCTAGTGAAGGGTTGGAAAAGTACAGTTAGAAATTATATATGAATGTTCAGGGGTGAGCACTTAAAATTTGAACATGCAAACAATAAAATGCACATAACCATCAAATGATGAATTATTATGTTAGCAACTTACCTGAGATGCATTGCATGACATTGTGTGTGCAAGTCAACTCATAAAATTTTCTTAATAAGATGATTTTATTAATCTCCTTCTTAAAAATGACTACAACAGTAAGTCAATGGGACTCCGAAGTACAATCCATAGAGAAGAGTAAATCAAAAGGTTTTCTTCGATGTGGTGGTGTCCTAGCATGGAGGGGGACAATGAAACTAGCCAAGTTGATGGGTTAAATATTTTTTTTCTAAGTCTAACTTAGAAAAAATACATTAAATGTGTTATATTTTAATGTTGACTTAATGAACACTTTTTCTAAAGTTAAAAGTGAAAATAATTTAAGTGATGGTCTTTTAATATTGGCCATCTATCTCATTGAGAGAGTGAGGGTTGATCTCATCCCTTGATCTCTTTGGAGATAGGGTTCTCACTTTCTCATTGAGATAAAATAACTCTACTTAGTGGCTGGGGCACATTATTCACTTGAGAGAGGGCGATTTGCAGGGAGAGAAGCGAATTGCTTGAGGGTTTGCTGGAGAGAGATTGTAGTAGGGATAGAGGAAAGAATTTGCAGGTGGATCGACTTGCTTCCCCAACATTTGCAGAGGCCGAAACTTCATATCTGAAGAGATTTGTACAGGGTGTAGCATCCCCAGTCACCAGCTCGGCTATGCCACTTAAAATTTTGAACTCTAATACTAATTTAAATCATAAAAATACTATGCAAATGCACAAATTCATACAAGATAATAACTGAAATATGCATGTAACATACACAGGAAAAACCCATGAAAACAATTGCATAAATATTAATGCAGCACATGAATTAACACATAATTGACACTTATCTTTGATTAAAAGAACACCAACTGTGTGCAAACCTTCCATGTTCCTCTCAGCCTTGGACCGCATTGCACATAAATCTCAGCAGTGGATCACCCCCGAGTTGGGTCTAAACTCCACTTGGGTAAGGGATTCCTAACCAGGCTAAGGTATCTTAGACAACAGGAAACTCGGTCACAGGTGCCAAATCTAACTAACAACCTACAGTCCCTCATTCTCCACATGCCTATCCCACCCAAGGAAGTGTGCCTCTTATCTGCTCAATAGTCCCCCGGCTGCCCCACTTCCTTTTCGGGGCTTAAACAATAGGTTGAACAGGAAGTCTCAGAGCCTTGTAGTTGTAGTTTGGCACCTTTAAAAATCAATTCCCAACAATTCTCTCACCTAGAGAGAATGCTCACGGGCCTGACAATCCATCTCTTCAATATCCTATGGGCATGACAACCCGCTTCTTCAGTCCAACTCCCAAGCTAACCAGGGTACATGTACAGGTACATTTATATTAACAACAGGGTATAAATGACAACTGAGTGAATGAAGGAATGATGATAGAATGATCAAAAAATGAACTAAGTCCAAACTAGATGTATGCATGTTCTCAACTTGACACTTGTCATGTTGAGAACTACCTTGTGCCCATTTGTCCCCATTTTTAGAACTTAGGATAAAATAATTATCAAAACTTTATACTTTAAGGAATATTAATATAATATTTCTTTTGGCTTAATCCCCCCTAGCTTAGCCCCTTATCCTTAACTTTTAACCCCCTTTCCCTAACTAGTGGATTTTAGCCACCCATATTTTTTTACATGGTTGGTCTACAGCAGTGATGTATTTTCATTAATATTCACATGTGATTACATATTACAATGATGGCTCATTGGCCATTTAACATCTGGCTCTCCAGCCTAATAACCACACAGGCACTCTGGCCTCAAAATACATATACACAAAGGCACTCTTGCCTCAAAACCGCGCACTTACTCCATTGTATGCAAAACTCAAGATGGTGCACATCCTTCCTTTAGTGCACAATCCTCACACACTTACACAGGTGTGTGATACATTATAAAATGTGTGCACTCCTTTGGTACAAGATTCCCATGCACTGACTCAATAGACGCAGAACTGAACCAAAGACCTTGTACAATCAACTCACCAGCTTATATGTATAATTACATTTACATTTACAATCAATACCCATGACTCACTAGCCTATATGTTCATTTACATTTATATGTACAATTGGGGTTCAACCTAGGGGTATTACACAGGTTGACGCAGGTCATCGTACGATTTGCGCAGAGGCTAGTTTGCTGGGCTGATTTTGTGTTTTTGGGTTCGATTTGGCTTGGAGAAGGTTGTACAGGTGCTGGGAAGGAAAATTGTTAGGGTTTCCTTAGCCATTGATGTAAATCGATCTGATCTGTAAGAATTTTCATATATGTTGCTGCATAATAAAATACAGAAACTGAAGAACTGGTTTTCCCACATCGGATTTTTCCAGAGGTTATTTTACCCAAAAATAATTGTGTACCTCATGTGATGTGATTGTTTTTATCTTCTACATTGTTCCTAGTTTCTATTTCTGTTGTGCAAATTTAATTTGTGAAGAAACCCTAGCTGTAACTAAGAAAGGCAATTTCAGAATTTTTAATGTGCTTAATAATTTCTGAGTGAAATATTGTTGGAGTTTCCTAGTTTGCCTTGCTGGGTTTTAGTGGATTCACATAATCTAGTGCAAGTACATGGTGGGAGTGCAAAAGAAACTCCTATCACTATTCTACGAAAAACAAAAATAGCTAAAGCGTTAAACTATAGTAACCAAATATAATATGGATACAATACCCATGTCAAACATAATAGGTTGATGAGAAAACAAGTGGACGAGTTTTGGAGTGGTCTAAGGTGCGACCATTCGGTTGGATGGATCGCCTGGTGTGACTCTTCTACAAAGAGACTTGTCTTGGTGCACAAAAGTTTGGGTTAGGTGAATGCAGTTTTGTACGAAACTGATGAGGTGGTTGGGACAGAGTTGGGTGAGTTTGTGTGACAGACAAGACCACGGGTCTGTTGGTGAATTTGGTAGAAGCCCAACTTGGTGAAGTCTATAGTAGAGTTCGACATGGAGCCGAGGAAGAGTGTGCGAAGGGCACAGTGACTTAGTGAAGTGCGTGGATGACCGTAGGATCGTGAATTCATTGAGGTGTGACTTGGGTAGAGTGTATATGGGCGAACGTGAGTAGTGAACGAGAGTTCGAGGTGAAGGTGTAACGAATTTTGCGACGAGAGTTGTGACGAAGGGAGGAGTACCAACTATAGGTTGATTGTATATATATGTTGAGACACACATCCTTGTGAACCATTTGGTTCCTTGTACCATCTACTCACTCTTGTAAACTATTGTATGTCGTAACAATACTTTGGGTGTTAGGTTGTGTTGAGGCTACCTAATTTTACATAATATCTTGGTTGTGTACATGTGTGTAATGTTTACTTGTGCAACTATTCTAAGTGTTGAATGTAATCATAGTCTAACTTGATGTAGAGGGAAAGCTAACATGCACTAGGTTTCCCCCACAATGGAATGATGTTGTTCAAGATGATCATGCTTGTGCAAGAGGGAAAGCTAGCACACACTACCTCTCCCCCATGGTGGAATGATGTTGTCTGAGATGCACTCATGCTTGTGCAAGAGGGAAAGCTAGCATGCACTAGCTTTCCCCCACAGTGGGATGAAGTTGTCCGAGATGCACTTGTGCTTGTGCAAGAGGGAAAACTAGCACGTGCTAGCTTTCCTCCAGGGTGGGATGATGTTGTACAAGATGAGATCATTCTTGTGCAAGAGGGAAAGCATTAGCTTTCACCTAGGGTGGGATGATGTTGTCCGTCATGAGCTTGTGCATGTGCAAGAGGAAAGCTAGTAGCTTTCCCCCAGGATGGGATGATGTTGTCCGAGATGAGCTCGTTCATGTGCAAGAGGGAAAGCTAGCACACGCTAGATTTCCCCCACGATGGGATGATGTTGTCTGAGATGAGCTCATGCTTATGTAAGAGGGAAATCCAGCATGCGCTAGATTTCCCCTATGGTGGGATGATTCTCAAGATGAGCTCACACTTGTGCAAGAGGGAAAGATAACATGTGATAACTTTCCCCCATGGTCAGATGATGTTGTCCGAGATGCGCTCGTGCTTGTACAATAGGGAAAGCTAGAACGCGCTAGCTTTCCCCACGGTGAGATGATGTTGTTTGAGATGAGCTCGCGCTTGTGAAAGATGGAAAGCTAGCATGCACTAGCTTTCCCCCATGGTGGGATGATGTTGTCCGAGATGATCTTGTGCTTATGCAAGAGGGAAAGCTAGTACACTAGCATTCCCCCATGGTGGGATGATGTTGTTTGAGATGATCTCATGCTTTCCCTAGAGGGAAAGATATCATGCGATAACTTTCCCCCATAGTGGGATGATGTTGTATGAGATGAGCTCATGCTTGTGCAAGAAGGAAAGCTAGCATGTGCTAACTTTCCCCATGGTGGGATGCACTAAATTCCCCCCATAGTGGGATGATGTTGTTCGAGATGAGCTCATGCTTATGCAAGAGGGAAAGCTAGAATGTGATAGCTTTCCCCGATGGTGGGATGATGTTGTTCGATATGAGCACGTACTCATGAAAGAGGGAAAGCTAGCACATGCTAGCTTTCCCCCATGGTGGGTTGATGTTGTTCGAGATGAGCTCATGCTTGTGCAAGAGGGAAAGCTAGCACACACTAGATTTCCCCCACAGTGGGATGATGTTGTCCGATATGAGCTCGTGCTTGTGCAAGAGGGAAAGCTAGAACGTGCTAGCTTTCCCCCATGGTGAGATGATGTTGTCTGAGATGAGCTCGCGCTTTTGAAAGAGGGAAAGCTAGCATGCGTTATCTTTCCACCATGGTGGAATGATGTTGTCCGAGATGGGCTTGTGCTTATGCAAGAGGGAAATCTGGTACACTAGCTTTCCCCCATGGTGGGATAATGTTGTTTGAGATGAGCTCATGCTTGCGCTAGAGGGAAAGATAACATGCGATAGCTTTCCCCCATGGTGGGATGATGTTGTCTCAGATGAGCTAGTGCTTGCGCAAGAGGGAAAGATATTAGGCACTAGCTTTCCCCCATGTGGGATGATGTTATCCGAGATGAGCTCATTCTTGTGCAAAAGGGAAAGCTAGCACACACAAGATTTCCCCCATGTGGGATGATGTTGTCCAATATGAGCTCGTGCTTGAGGGAAAGCTAGCTGCTAGCTTTCCCCCATAGTGGGATGATGTTGTACGAGATGAGCTCATGCTTGTGCAAGAGGGAAAGCTAGCACGTTCTAGCTTTCCCCATGGTGGGATGCACTAACTTTCCCCCATAGTGGGATGATGTTGTTCGAGATGAGATCACGCTTATGCAAGAGGGAAAGCTATAATATGCTAGCGTTCCCTGATGGTGGGATAATGTTGTTCGATATGAGCACATACTCGTGCAAGAGGGAAAGCTAGCACGTGCTAGCTTTCCCCCATAGTGGGATGATGTTGTCTAAGATGAGCTTGTGCTTGTGCAAGAGGGAAGTCTAGCACACACTAGCTTTCCCCCACAGTGGGATGATGTTGTCCAAGATGAGCTCACGCTAGTGCAAGAGGGAAAGCTAGTACGTGTTAGCTTTCCCCCATGATGGGATGATGTTATCTGAGATGAGCTCATGCTTATGCAAGAGGGAAAGCTAGAGCACGCACTAGATTTTCCCCATGGTGGGATGATATATTGTGAGATGAGCTTGGGTTTGTGTAAGAGGGAAATCTAGCATGCACTAGCTTTCCCCCACTGTGGGATGATGTTGTCTGAGATGAGCTTGTGCTTGCGTAAGAGGGAAAGCTAGCCCATTTTTCCAAGATGATCTCGTGCTTGTGCAAGAGGGAAAGCTAGCATGCAATAGCTTTCCCCCACGGTGGGATGTTGTTGTTCGAGATGATCTTGAGCTTGTGCAAGAGGGAAATCTAGCATACGCTAGCTTTCCCACACATTGGGATGATGTTGTTCGAGATGAGCTCGGGCTTGTGTAAGAGGGAAAGCTAGCACACACTAGTTTCCCCCCATGGTGGGATGATGTTGTCCGAGATGAGATCGTGCTTGTGCAAGAGGGAAAGCTAGCACGTGCTAGCTTTCCCCCATGGTGGGATGATGTTGTCCGAGATGATCTCGTGCTTGTGCAAGAGGGAAATATAGCACGCATTAGCTCCCCCCCATGGTTGGATGATGTTGTTCGAGATAAGCTCAGGCTTGTTTAAGAGGGAAAGCTAGCAACACAAGCTAGCTTTCCCCCATGCTGGGATGATGTTTTCTGAGAGGAGCTCATGCTTGTGCAAGAGAGAAAGCTAGCACACGCTAAATTTCCACCACTGTGGGATGATGTTGTCCAAGATGAGCTCATGCTTGCATAAGAGGGAAACTTAGCACATGCTAGCTTTCCCCCACAATGGGACGATGTTGTTCGAGATGAGCTCGTGCTTGCGCAAGAGGGAAAGCTAGCACATGCTATATTTTCCCCACGGTGGGATGATGTTGTTCGAGATGAGCTCGGGCTTGTGCAAGAGGGAAAGCTAGCATGCACTAGATTTCCCCCACAGTGGGATGATGTTGCCCAAGATGAGCTCGTGCTTGCACAAGAGGGAAATCACGTGCTATCTTTTCCCCAGGGTGGGATGATGTTGTCCAAGATGAGATTGCACTTGCGCAAGAGGGAAAGCTAGCATGCACTAGCTTTCCCCCATGGTGGGATGATGTTATCCAATATGATTTCGTGCTTGCGCAAGAGGGAAAGATAACACGCGCTAGCTTTCCCCCATGGTGGGATGTTGTTGTCCGAGATGATCTTGTGCTTTTGCAAGAGGGAAAGCTAGAGCCCATGGTGGGATGATGTTGTTCGAGATGAGCTCGCGGTTGTGCAAGAGGAAAAGTTAGCATGCACGAGCTTTCCCCCATGGTAGGATGATGTATTCCGAGATGAGCTTGTGCTTGCACAAGTGGAAAATCTAGTATGCACTAGCTTTCCCCCATGGTGGGATGATGTTGTTCAATATTAGCTCGTTCTTGTGCAAGAGGGAAAGCTAGCCTCACGGGATAGATTTCCCTGAGGGTGGGATGATGTTGTCTGAGATGAGCGTGCTCGTGTAAGAGGGAAATCTAGCATGTGCTAGCTTTCCCGCACATGGGATGATGTTGTCTAAGATGGGCTCGTGCTTGTGCAAGAGAGAAAGCTAGCATGTGCAAGCTTTCCCCCATGGTGGGATGATGTTGTCCAAGATGCACTCATGCTTGTGAAAGAGGGAAAGCTAGCACTCGCTATCTTTCCCCCACAGTGGGATGATGTTGTCCGAGATGCAGTCCTGCTTGTGCAAGAGGGAAATCTTGCACGTGCTAGCTTTCCCCACCAGTGGGATAATGTTGTTCAAGATGCGATCCTTCTTGTACAAGAGGGAAAGCTAGAATGTGGTAGCTTTCCCCCACAGTGGGATGATTTTGTTCGAGATGTGTTCCTGCTTGTGCAAGAGGGAAATCTAGGACGTGCTAACTTTCCCCCATGGTGGAATGATGTTGTTCGAGATGCGCTTGTTCTTGTGCAAGAGGGAAAGCTAGAACACACTAGATTTCCCCCACAGAGGAATGATGTTGTTCGAGATTCACTTGTGCTTGTGCAATAGGGAAAGATAGCATGCATTAGCTTCCCCCCATGGTGGAATGATGTTGTTTGAGATGCACTTGTGCAAGAGAGAAAAGTATCACTAACTAGCTTTCCCCCACGGTGGGATGATGTTTTTCGATATGTGTTCCTACTTGTGCAAGAGGGAAAGCTAACACATGCTAGCTTTCCCCCACGATGACATGATGTTGCTCAAGATGTGCTTCTGCTTGTGCAAGAGGGAAAGATAGCACACGTTATCTTTCCCCCACAGTGGGATGATATTGTTCAAGATGCATTTTTTCTTGTGCAAGAGGGAAAGCTAGCACACCCATGATGGAGTGATGTTTGAGATGAGCTTGTGCTTGTGCAAGTGGGAAATCCAACACGCACTAGCTTTCCCCCATGGTGGAATGATGTTTTCCAAGATGCGATCGTTCTTGTGCAAGAGGGAAAGCTAGCATGCTTTAACTTTCCCCCATGGTGGGATGATGTTGTCCGAGATGCACTTGTTCTTATGCAAGAGGGAAATCTAGCGATGTGATAGCTTTTCCCTTGGGTCAGATGATGTTTTCTGAGATGAGCTCGTACTTGTGCAAGAGGAAAATCTAGCACGCACTAGCTTTCCCTAATGGTGGGATGAAGTTGTCAGAGATGAGCTCATGCTTGTGCAAGAGGGAAAGCTAACATGCACTATCTTTCCTTGACGATGGGATGATATTGGCTGAGATGAGCTCGCACTTGTGCAAGAGGGAAATCTAGCACGTGCTATCTTTCTCCGACAGTGGGATGATGTCCGAGATGAGCTCGTGCTTGTTCAATAGGGAAAGCTAGCACATGCTAGCTTTCCCCGACGGTGGGATGATGTTGTCCAATATGAGCTTGCACTTGTGCAAGAGGGAAAGCTAGCACACACTAGCTTTCCCCCACAGTGGGATGATGTTGTCCAAGATGAAATTGTGCTTGTGTAAGAGGGAAAGTTAGCACACACTAGCTTTCCCCCACAGTGGGATGATGTTTTCTGAGATGAGTTCGCTAGCTTTCCCCCATGTTGGGATGACGTTGTTCGAGAAGCACTTGTGCTTGTGCAAGAGGGAAAGCTAGCACGCACTAGCTTTGCCCACCTATGGGATGATGTTGTTCGAGATGTGGTCCTGCTTGTCCAATAGGGAAAGTTAGAATGCACTAGCTTTCCCCCAAGGTGGGATGATGTCCGAGATGATCTCGCGCTTGTGCAAAAGGGAAAGCTAGCATGCGCTAGCTTTCCCTGATGGTGGGATGATGTTGTTTGAGATGAGCTCATTCTTGTGCAAGAGGGAAAACTAGCATGCACTAGCTTTCCACTATAGTGGGATGATGTTGTCCAACATGAGCTCATGCTTGTGCCAGAGGGAAAGCTAGCACACACTAGTTTTCCCCCATGGTGGGATGATATTGTCCGAGATGAATTCTGTAGCTTTCCCCCACGATGGGATGACACTATTCGAGATGCGCTCGTGCTTAGGTAAGAGGGAAATATAGAACACGCTAGCTTTCCCCACCGGTGGGATAATGTTGTTCGAGATGTGATCCTAGTTGCCCAATAGGGAAAGCTAGAATGTGATAACTTTCCCCATGGTGGGATTATGTTGTTCGAGATGTGGTCCTGCTTGTGCAAGAGTGAAAGCTAGCACGTGATATTTTTCCCCCATGGTGGAATGATGTTTTTCAAGATGCGGTTTTACTTGTGCAAGAGGGAAAACTAACACTCACTAACTTTCTTTCATGGAGGAATGATGGTGTTTGAGATGTGCTTGTGCAATAGGAAAAACTAGCATGCACTAGATTCCCCCCATGGTGGAATGATGTTGTTTGAGATGCACTTGTGCAAGAGAGAAAGCTAGCACACGTTAGATCTCCCCCATGGTGGGATGATGTTGTTCAATAAGTGCTTCTTATTGTGCAAGAGGGAAAGCTAGCACACCAACGGTGGAATGATGTTGTTTGAGATGAGCTTGTGCTTGTGCAAGAGGGAAAGCCAACACACACTAGATTTCCTTCATGGTGGAATGATGTTTGAGATGTGTGTGTACTTGTGCAAGAGGGAAAGATAGCACGTGCTAGCTTTCCCCCATGGTGGAATGATGTTGTTCGAGATGCATTTGTGCAAGAGGGAAATCTAGCATGTGTTAGATTTTCCCCATGGTGGAATGACGTTGTTTGAGATGCGTTTGTGCTTGTGCAAGAGGGAAATCTAGCACACACTAGCTTTCCTCCAAGGATGAATGATTTTGTTCAATATGTGCTTGTGTTTGTGCAAATAGGGAAAGCTAACATGCACTAGCTCCCCCCATGGTTGAATGATGTTTGAGATGCGGTTGTGCAAGAGGGAAAACTAGCAAGCGCTAGCTTTCCCCCATGTTGAATGAAGTTGTTGGAGATGAGATTGTGAAAGAGGGAAATCTAGCACACGCTAGCTATCCCCCACGGTGGAATGATGTTTGAGATGCACTTGTGCTTATGCAAAAGGGAAAAATAGCATGCACTAGCTTTTCTCCATGGTGGAATGATGTTGTTCGAGATGCGCTTGTGCTTGTGCAAGAGGGAAGGGTAGCATGTGCAAGCTTTCCCCCATGATGGAATGTTTTTTTTCAAGATGCACTTGTGCTTCTACAAGACGGAAACCTAGCATGCACTAGTTTTACCCCATGGTGGAATGATGTTGTTTGCAATGTGCTTGTGCTTGTGCAAGAGGGAAATCTAGCATGACCATGGTGGAATGGTCTTGTTTGAGATGAGCTTGTTCTTGTGCAAGAGGGAAAGCCATCACGCACTAGCTTTCCTTCACAATGGAATGATGTTTAAGTTGTGTGTGTTCTTTTGCAATAGGGAAATCTAGCATGCACTAGCTTCCCCCCATGGTGGAATGATGTTTGAGATGCGCTTGTGTAATAGGGAAAACTAGCACACTCTAGCTTTCCTCCACATTGAATGATGTTGTTCAGAATGAGCTTGTGAAGAGGGAAAGCTAGCATACCACGGTGGAATGATGTTCGAGATGCGCTTGTGCTTGTTCAAGAGAGAAATTTATCATGCATTAGATTTTCTCCACGGTGGAATGATGTTTTTCGAGATGCGCTTGTGATTGTGCAAGAGGGAAGGGTAGCATGTGCAAGCTTTCCTCCATGCTACAATGATGTTGTTCGAGATGCATTTGTTTTTGTGAAAAAGGGAAAGCTAGCACATGCTAGCTTTCCCCCATGGTGGAATGATGTTGTTCAATATGTGCTTGTGCTTCTACAAGGTGAAAACCTAACATGCACTAGTTTTACCCCATTGTGGTATGTTGTTGTTCAAGATGTGCTTGTTCTTCTGCAAGAGAGAAACCTAGCACACACTAGCTTCCCCCGAGGGTGGAATGATGTTGTTCGAGATGCATTTGTTCTTGTGAAAGAGGAAAATCTAGCATGTGATAGCTTTCCCCTATGGTGGGATGATGTTCGAGATGTGCTTGTGCTTGTGCAAGAGGGAAAGCTAGCATTCGAGATGCATCTGTGCTTAAGCAAGAGGGAAAGCGAGCATGCACTATATTTCCCCCATGGTGGGATGATGTTTGAAATGTGCTTGTGCTTGTGTAAGAGGGAAAGCTAGCACCCCCCACAATGGGATGATGTTGTTCAACATGCACTTGCATTTGTGTTTATGCAAAGAGGGAAAGATAACATACACTAGCTTTCTCCCACAATGGAATGATGTTGTTCGAGATGTGGTTGTGCTTGAGCAAGAGTGAAATCCAACATGCTCTAGCCTTCCCCCATGGTGGAATGATGTTGTTTGAGATGTGTTTGTGCTTGTGCAAGAGGTAAATATAGCACGCACTAGCTTTCCCCCATGGTGGAATGATGTTGTTTGAGATGCGCTTGTGATTGTGTAAGAGGGAAAGCTAGCATGCACTAGCTTTCCTCCACTGTGGAATGATGTTGTTTGAGATGCATTTGTGCTTGTGCAAGAGGGAAAGCTAGCATGAGCTAGCTTTCCTACATGGTGGAATGATGTTGTTCGAGATGAGCTTGTGTTTTTGCAAGAGGGAACGCTAGCATGTGTTAGCTTTCCTCCATAGTGTAATGATGTATGAAATGCACTTATGCTTGTGCAAGAAGGAAAACTATCATGCGCTAGCTTTCCTCCACAGTGGAATGATGTTGTCCAAAATGCGTTTGGGCTTGTGCAAGAAGGAAATCTAGCACGCGCTAGCATTACTCCTCTATGAAATGATGTTGTTTGAAATGCACTTTTGCTTGTGTAGAAGGAAAGCTAGCATGTGGTAGCATTTCTCCATAGTGGAATGATGTTTGAAATGTGATTCTGCTTCTGCACGAAGGAAACCTAGCATGCGCTAGCTTTCCTCCACAGTGGAATGATGTTGTTCGAAATGTTCTTGTGTTTGTGTAAGAAGGAAAGCTAGCACATGCTAGATTTCTTCCATAGTGGAATGTTGTTGTTCGAAATGTGTTTGTGCTTGTGCAAAAAGGAAACTTAACATGCACTAGATTTCCTCCACAATGGTATGTTGTTGTTCATAATGTATTTGTGCTTGTGCAAGAAGGAAACCTAGCGTGCAGTAGCTTTCCTCCAAAGTGGAATGTTGTTCGAAATGCGTTTGTGTTTGTGCAAGAAGGAAAAATAACATGCTCTAGCTTTCCTCCACAATGGAATGTTGTTTGAAATGCACTTGTTCTTGTGCAAGAAGGAAAACTAGCATGTGCTAGCTTTCTCCACAATGAAATGTTGTTGTTTGAAATATGCTTGTGCATGTACAAGAAGGAAAACTAGCACATGCTAGATTTCCTCCACTGTGGAATGATGTTGTTCAAAATGCACTTGTGTTTGGGAAAAAATGAAAGTTATCACACACTAGCTTTACTCCACAGTAGAATGATGCTACTGAAAATACGCTTGTGTTTGTGCAAGAACAAAATCTAGCATGCACTAGCTTTCTTCCAAAGTAGAATGATGTTGAAAGCTAGCATGCGTTATCTTTTCTCAAAGTGGAATGATGTTCGAAATGATCTTGTCTTTGTGCAAGAAGGAAATATAGCACGTTAGCTTTCCTCTACAGTGGAAAGACGTTCGAAATGCTCTTGTGCTTGTGTAATATGTAAAACTAACACACACTAGCTTTCTTACATAGTGGAATGATGTTCGAAATGCACTTGTCCTTATGCAAGATTAAAAGCTAGCACAAATTATCTTACCTCCATAATGGAATGATGTTATTTGAAATGCGCTTGTGCTTGTGCAATATGGAAAGCTATCACGAACTAGCTTTCCTCCACAATGGAATTATGTTGTTCGACATGTGATTGTGCTTGTGCATGAAAGAAGATAACACACACTAGCTTTCCTCTACAGTAGAATGTTGTTGTTTGAAATGTTCTTGTACTTGTGAAAGAAGGAATACTAGAATGCATTAACTTTCCTCCACAGTGGCATGTTGTTTGAAATGCACTTGTGGTTGTGCAAGAAGGAAAGATAGCATGCGCTAACTTTCTCTCGTAATGGAATGTTGTTGGTTGAAATGTGCTTGTGCTTGTGAAAGAAGGAAAACTAGCACTTGCTAGCTTTCCCCGACAATGTAATGATGTTCGAAATGCATTTTTTCTTATGCAAGAAGGAAAATTAACATGCCTTAGCTTTCCACCACAGTGAAATTTTGTTGTTCGAAATGCGCTTTGCTTGTGTAAGAAGGAAAGCTAGAACACACCAGCTTTTTCCCACAGTAGAATGATATTGTTCAAAATGCGCTTGGGCTTGTGCAAGAAGGAAAACCAACACTTTCCTCCGTAGTAGAATGATTTTGTTTGAAATGTGTTTCTTCTTGTGCAACAAAGAAAACTAGTACGCATTAGCTTTCCTCTACATGAATGTTATTGTTCAAAATGTGCTTTTGTTTGTGTAAGAAGGAAAGCTAACACGCACTAGCTTTCCCCCACAGTTGAATGATGTTATTTGAAATGCACTTCTGCTTGTGTAAGAAAGAAAACTACCACGCACTAGCTTTCATCCACAATAGAATGATGTTCGAAATACACTTGTGCTTGTGCAAAAAGGAAAGCTACCATGTGTTATCTTTCTTCCATAGTGGAATGATGTTGTTCAAAATGCCCATGTACTTGTGAAAGAAGGAAAGATACCATGCACTAGCTTTCCTACATAGTGGAATGATGTTCGAAATTTGCTTCTGCTTGTGTAAGCAAGAAAGCTAGCATGCACTTTCTTTCCTACATTATGGAATGATGTTGTTTGAAATCTGCTTGTGCTTGTGCAAGAAGGAAATTTATATACCTTAGTATGAAGTCAAAGGGTTGGATTGGCTTGCAATGATTTTTGCAATTTAATATCTAACATTTAAATACTTCCCAAGTCTTGGCATGATGAAAAAACATTTTTGGTAATTTCGAGTTTTTATTGATGGGATAATAAGTTTATTTGCATCGTAATCAACTATTTGGATACCTCAATACATACACCATGTGAATTAACCTATCTTTGTAATGGTGACATAATGGTTTCATGACTTGTAAGACATGGTTGATTGGCATTCCAATGTTGAGCTACACAAGAAAGCTACCTTAACCTTACACTTGAACCATGCTACTCAAGTTTATTGTTCAGCTTTATGAATTTTATAGATGTTCAATAATAGTATTATCTTTGAAAATAATTTATTGGGCATTTGATAAATTTTCATGGATGCAACTAAAGAAATTCATTAAATTTTTGTTGGGAATTATGTTTAGATGTTGTATAAGTTTGAGTCCTCTTAAATGTTGTAAAAAAATCACAATCTTAATGCTTGCAGAAGCATAGACAGAGTCTGATAGTTTAAATGGTTTTAGAGAAGCCTAGCTGTTACACATTATTTTTTCCACCCTCATGACCATTAATGATGTAAACCTATCCTTTGTCTTTAGAAGGATCAGTGGCCTGAATTCCTGAAGAAAAAAGGGAGAAGAACTTTTCCTGAGAGAAGAAGTTGTATTTTCCTTTGTAAAAACCCTATTAAGGAATATTTACGCAGGTTGCACTATAGCCAGGGTGAGGAAATGCCTTCACATGGGAAAAATGAGCGTCTTCTCCATACTTCTAGAAGGAGAAGCTTCTATGGTGAGGTGGCATATGAATGGCTTGGATCTTACTCTCTTTCATGATATAGTGGGATCATCCTAACCTCCTCACCTTATCATCTTCATCTTATAAAAGAAGAGGATCTCTCATGGAGAAAGTTGGCTTTTGAGATTGGCTTGAGCTTCAACTTTTGGGATTAGCTTTGGAGATTGGCTTGAGCTTGGATGAGATTGGAAATTTGGCTTGAGATTGTAGCTTGGCTAGTTTGGCCCTTTGTCAATATAGATTGTTGATTTCAAAATCCTTGGATCAGAAGTGTGTGGGAAGCAAGGAACTATTGGAAGGAACCTAACAACATCAAGGAATCTGGTTGTATCTTTCTTCCACATTATATAATACAATGGCATGTTTCTTTCTCATAAAATCATTCTCATTTTATTACATGACTCCTTGATCAAATGTATAAGCTTTCATTGAGTATACTATTGTTGCTTTCACTTTGGTTGGTTTGTGTTATTACATATCCAATATCACAAGAGCACCAGAGTGGAGCAGGAACAAAAGAGATATAAGGAAGTGATATTTAAATGGTATGCCACTCATGTCTTGTTTGATAGTAAATTCAATGATTAGAGCTTAGGGAAAGCGTCATGACATTTTTTGTTTTGTTCTAGATCTAGGTGGATCTAGGGAGATATGTTAGTGTCCACACCTACCTACCCATCTTCTTAAGGATTTCCCTAGTCTATCCAAGGTTAGTGTCTAGCCTCTGGTCTTCATGCTGAAGTTGAGCCGCTCGCTTCTTAAGATGGGGGCTAAGTACCAACCATGCATTGGGAAGTCAAGCATAGTTTTTACTTTGGTTCAAGCTTGTGTAAAAATTAAACCACCTACCTCAAGCATAGTTCCCCGCTAGTTCAACCTTGTGTAAAAACAAAACCAGGTCGAAGCATAGTTTTGTTTAGTTTTAATCTTGTGTAAAAATAAATTCTATCCCAAACATAGTTTTGTTTTGTTTTAAAGATTGCGTAAAAATGAAAACAATCCCGAGCTTAGTCTTTGTTCTTTCTCGTGCTCGTAAATACATGAGAATGTAACCGAGTAAACTTTTATCACTTTTTCGGGCTCGTAAAGGTTATACGAAAAAGAAACCCCCTGGAGTTCCCTTTAAGCTCTTTTCAGACTCTATAAACATGAAAATATTGCCGAGAGATCTTGTTCTTTTCACGCTCGTTAAAGTATTTAAAGAAAATGTCTATTGAGTGATAGTTTATCTCTTTTTCGGTCTCATCAGTCTACTTTACGAAAAAGGAACTAGGAGAGTTCTTTTTAAGTGTTTTTCAGACTCTCTAAACATGAAAAACCCCTGAGTTTTCTCTCTTTGGACTCCTTAAACAAACATTGAAAGACCCATATGGGACCGAACCACTCCTTCCTAGGGTTCATTAAAAAAACTACGAGGGACTCATCCAAAGGATGAGATTACATTTTAAGCATATGTTATCCTCCTCAAGCTTGTGTAAAAATAAAGAGGTACTCGCCAGAAATGGTGGGGGAAAAATTGGGAAAGAAATGTGTCTAAACCTGTATTTCATGGAAGAGTCTCTTTTCAGCATGACACCCTTTCACTCACCTTGTGTCTAGGTTGGAAAATCCACTTGTCTCTTAATCATACTCCTTTGTAAGATTACAAATTGGTTTGTGATCCCTGTTGTTGAGTTAGTGATTCCAAGACAGTTGTCGTGTCATCAATATGTTCAAAGAGAAGTTCAACCCAAAAATCCTTCTATTGCATCGGCCATTTATGCAGTCCTTAAGCCTTCTATTGCGTCGGCCATTTATGCAGTCCTTAAGCCTTCTATTGTGTCGGCCATCCCTGATTCAGTCCTGAGTTATTGGTTACTCTGATCTACATCAAATCTTTTTACCCATTTCGTGTCATTGATGGGGGATAAATTAAGGCCCTCCCGTGATGAGTCTTTTCCTGTCGACTTCAGCTCATTATCCGGGAATTAGAATTAGAAAATAATTGGTACCTTGGAACTTGCATGCCTCAATGGCAGGTTTCCTCCCTTTCAACGGTGGGTTTTCATTATTGACCCCTGATCGGGAGACTCCGCCGAGTGTTCGACTTTAGCTCATTAATTCACATTCATTGGATTTTACTAGTGTACCTTGGGAATCATTGACATTAATGGTGATTTCCCTCGCACTTGTTAATGGTATACACTAATAACTGGTAATCAAGTGGTTTCTACCATGTTCAACTTCGACACATGTATTCACATGGTTAGATTCATACTATAGAGTGGTGGAGATGAAGACCCTAGATCTTTTTTGACAGATTCAGGTTGCGTTGGAGTATATTCAGTTTGTACTATTGCATAGATCCACATTGTATGTCTGGTGACCATGTTCAAATTTGAGTCTTTAACACATGGATCCATAGTGTATTTTTGGTGGATATGTTCAGATTTGAGTCATAATGGCATGGGTCCACAGTGTATGTTTGGTGGCCATGACCTGTATTACTTGACATGGATCTTCGCATGTCATCATTTATGATTTGAGTCATTTGTATTATGAGTATGGGAATGCCTACCTCAGTGATGATATATTATTGTACTGTATTTCCTTGTTTGTTGGCAGGTTTCCAACCGACTGTTCCTTGTTCCCTACACACACTCGACAAAGTATTTCAGCTATCACTATATTCTAACTTCATACTTTGGGGGGCTCTATGTTACACATTATTTTCGTCACCCTCATGACCGTTAATGATGTAAACCTATCCTTTGTCTTTAGAAGGATTAGTGGCCTGAATTTATGAAGAAAGAAGGGACAAGAACTTTGCCTGAGAGAGGAAGTTGTATTTTCCTTTGTAAAAACCCTATTAAGGAAGATTTCCGTAGGTTGCACTATAGCTAGGGTGCAGAAATGCCTGATTTCTGCAGGTTGCACTATAGCTAGGGTACAGAGTTTTCACAGGCTTCACTATAGCTAGGGTGCGAAAATGCTTGGTTTCCGTAGGCTGCACTATAGCCAGGGTGTGGAAATTCCTTCACGTGGGAAAAATGAGTGTCTTCTCGATGCTTCTAGAAGGAGAAGCTTCTATGGTGAGGTGGCCTCTGAATGGTTTGGATCTTACTCGCTTTCATGATTTAGTGGGATCATCCTAACCTCCTCACCTTATCCTCTTCATCTTATAAAAGAAGAGGATCTCTCATGGAGAAAGTGGGCTTTTGAGATTGGCTTGAGCTTGAGCTTTTGGGATTAACTTTGGAGATTGGCTTGAGCTTGGATGAGATTGGAAATTTGGCTTGAGATTGTAGCTTGGCTAGTTTGGCCCTTTGTCAAGATAGATTGTTGATTTCAGAATCCTTGGATCAGAAGTGTGTGGGAAGGAAGGAACTATTGGAAGGAACCTGACAACATCAAGGCATCTGGTTGTATCTTTCTTCCACATTATATAATATAGTGGCATGTTTCTTTCTCATAAAATCATTCTCATTTTATTACATGACTCCTTGATCACATGTATAATCTTTCATTGAGTATACTATTGTTGCTTTCACTTTGGTTGGTTTGTGTCATTGCAGATCCAATATCACAAGAGCACCGGAGTGGAGAGAGAACAATAGAGATATAAGGAAGTGATATTTAAACGGTATGTCACTCGTTTATTGTTTGATAGTAAATTGAATGATTAGAGCTTAGGGAAAGCATCATGACCTGTCTTGTTTTGATCTAGATCTAGGTGGATCTAGGGAGATCTGTTAGTGTCCGCACCTACCAATTTATCCAACAACACTAGATATTGTCTCAGTTGTCATTTTGTTAGTTCTATATGTTGGCATGTTTACAGGCAGAGTGTGCTTGTCATTGATGGAAATATCAAAGTGTGCAGCGATGGAAAAATAGGAACAACGTAAGCTCAGGAGGATTAGTGTAGAGTTGCACGCAGTGCGTAGGTGTGCACCAGGGACAAGGTTAACTCATTGCCAAAGCTCAAGAGAGATAGCGTACTCAGGATCTTAGATGGATCAAGAGTCGCACACAGTGCATAGGTGTGCACCAAGGACGAGGTTAAGTCATTACCAAAGCTCAAGAGAGATAGAATACTCAGGATCTTAGACAGATCAAGAGTCGCACACAGTGTGTAGGTGTGTGCCAGGTACGAGGTTAACTCATTGCCAAAGCTCAAGAGAGATAGTGTACTCAGGATCTTAGATGGATCAAGGGTTGAGGCCTTTGACACTTAGAAATTATTCCAAGTCAGGAGGATGTGTAAGCTCGGGGGGAGAAGTGACAGTGATCATTGGATCCCATTAAGAATTCTCGATGACCGTTAGATTTGAATTCAAATAGGTCGAGCGCACAGATGGAGGACAGATCTCAGGCATTAGATATGAGCGCGGGGTCTGATCGTTGTTGGATCCAAGAGAACCTGCATGTTCTTTAAAGTGCAAGATGAAGCGGGCTTACAAAATCCCGAAAGAAGGAGGACCATCCATCTTCAGGCAGGACACGTGGTCACAGATCATCATCTTGCTAACTGAAAGGTCAAAGGAAGGAAGTTCTCTAACCTTCCAACTCGCGATATGTGAAATTGCGATAAGATCTGGGCCGTCAGATCTAGAGTAATTACGAAGGACGAACAGCCATTAGATATGGTGAAGCTGCAAGGCGGATAAGACTAAGAGTCATCCAACTCTCCAAAACTGTGAAGGAATCTCGATCGTCCATTGAGGACAGTCGTGGATCATTGGATCCAGAGGACACATGTCGAAAGATTGTTTTATTGACTGGAAAGTCAAAGGCACGAGGTTCTCCATCATTCCAACTCACAAAATGCGAAATGGTGAAATGATCTGGACCGTTAGATCATTGGAGATCTCGACCGTTGATCAAGCTCGATGAAGTTCATAAGTTTGTGAAATACAAAGCACCTTTTGGCACAGCCTCTGGTCATCGTCAGTGGTCATGTGAAGGGAAGAAGCTAGCATTATTAAGATCCATCTCAGAGTTTCGATGATCGCGACTTGGAGTATCGAGACCCTTCATCACAGGAATCGCGATATGCGAGATCGCAATGAGATTTGGACCATCAGATCATTGGAGATATCGACCGTTGATCAAGTTCAATGAATTTTATAAGTTCACAAAATATGAAGCGCCTTTTGGCACAGCCTGTGGTCATCGCCAGTGGTCATGTGAGGGGAAGAAGCTAGCAGTGCTAAGCTCCATCTCAGAGTTTTTGCGATCGCGACTTGGAGTGTCAAGACCCTTCATCACAGGAATGCCGAAATGCAAGATCACGAAATTCAAATTTTGTCTAGCGCTCGGTCACAACTAGTGGGCATATGAGATAAATGTGAAATCCTATGGATTTAATCCAATGGTGTTGGTTAATTGGAAACTTGATCGAAGGGTTACTATTTCACCTCACAGGTAATCGGTCAGTTATGATTCAGTTAGCATAACTGAATCATGATTCTTGGATGGTTGGTGATTCAGTTGTTGATGTGTTTTCTTGGAGATTCAAGGTGTAACTGAACAAGTGGTATAGGATAAAATGGAAACGCAATGACTGTGGAAGGTTGGCTGTTCTGAATGAAAAATGAGTTGAACTATAAGAAAGGAAAAATTGCAGTATGCATAGTGTGAAACTAATAGTATGCGCAGTGTGAGATAAAACTAAGAGATGAGTAACAGATGAGGTATAGATAGAAGCGAGATGCACTTTTCTTTTTGAGGCTTGAGCGAGCGAAGCAGAAAAAAAGTTGAGTGGCAGTGAACAACCTAATGAGAAGAACCATGGCACGGTGAAGAGCATGTAGAGGCATTGTGCATGGAGGATTAAGAAGGTGCACATATAGTATAAATACGCAGAACAGAGAAGAAATAGCATGCTGTGGGCAGGAGATGAAATACACAGAAGAGGCAAAATTCATAGAATCAAAATAAGACACAGAGCATAAATCACAGTAAAAGAAAAGAACAGAGATGCATAACTGAGACAGTAAAAGAAGGCTGAGGTGCACTTGTAGAGAAAAGCAGAAGATCAGAAAGTGCAAGAAGATGCAGGCAGAGAGACATTGATGCAGGAGAGCAGAGTAACATAGCAGAACAGTGATAAGCCTGGTAAGCCAATGACAACTATTGAATCACTATAATAAGTTTCAGTAGAAAATATTTATAATCAAGGTGGTAGGGAGGTGCAAGGGAGGACTGTTGTCCTTAGAGGTTCAAGTGGGTGCTTGAACACAAGGAGTTGTAGCTTCCATCTGGTTGCAGCCAGAAAATCTAGGGTGGCAGGGTGGTGCAAGGGAGAAGCGTTGTTCTCTGTTATACAGGTTGGTGCCTATGTGACTGGAAGTTGGTGCTTCCATCCAGTTGGTTATGGAACACTCGAGTATTTGGTGCTTCCTTCTAGTGGGTTCTAGAAAAACCAAAGAGTTGGTGCTCTCAAACAAGTTGGTGCTTGTATAAGTGGAAGTAGGTGCTTCCATCCAGTCGATGTTGGAACACTCAGGGAGTTGGTGCTTCCTTCTAGAAGGTGCTAGAGAAAACAGAGAGTTGGTGCTCTTAGCAAGTTGTATCTTGAAAAACAGAGGTTGTAGCCTCACAATGAGTTGGAGATAATAAGTATGATAATGTACAGAATGTAAAGATTACTTATCATACCAAGAAGAAGAGGTTTTTACCCTTTATGGGTTTCCTCAGGAAATATCTGTCTTTGTATATTTCATATGTGTGACTAATGTCGAATGTTCTATTGCTTACCTCCTTGAATTATTGTGATTTTCATTGAGTGCTCTGTAAAGAGTTTAAAATAAGCATAATTTTTTAATCACGGTAACAACTGATTCACCCCCCCCCTCTCAGTTGTCCTACACTATATATTAAAATTATCTAAATAAGTGATGCCTTAATTATTGGCATGTATCATATAGTGTTTTTTATCACCCTATAAGTTATAGGATCAACTGGTGACTGAGATATTATCTGTCTCTAGTGTTTTTGTTGACAGATGATTTTTCATTTTGCAAATAATTTGAAAAAGAGAAAAGAAAAAAGAAAAAAGAAAGAAAAGAAAAAAGAAAAAAGAAAGAAAGGAAAAGAAAAGAAAAGAGGGCATAAAAGAATTTCAATAAAAGCCCCATGCAATAATAGTAACTTGGTCCATACCTTTCAATCATGGCCAAGTTCTTTTTTAAATTGATGTTGATAGGGTAGTGAATCAATTTGGCTAAACAGTTTAATCTTATCCAAAGTGTCTAGGTTAGATTAGTGAATAAATCTGGCCAGACTGTCTAATCTTGGTCAGATAGCCCCAGGGTAGAGTAATTTCTTAACCCAACAGTCTAATCTGGGTTAATTGTCATAGGAAGTTAGGTTAGAATATAGGCTAGTTGCTTCATTGCTTCATCTCAATAAGAACCAGTTTGATGTAAGTGTTGCACCATGTTTTAGATACTTAAAAGGTCGTTTTCCTAACCCCTTGGTGGTGTTGACATGAAGAGCCTTGGAGAAAACCTGTGAAAAAGCACTTATCCTAAGTTTCCTCGGCGCATGTATTTTTCGCGCCCTCACTTATACTCCGTTCACATATCAGCGGTCCAGATGATCACGCCCAGATCTACAGTGGACTGATCATTCCGGCCCCCCCGACCGTTCTTCTTTTAACTTGGGGGGGGGGTCCGAAATTGATCATAAGACCCATGCACATCTGGATGGTTCAAGATCGAGCGCACACATCTACGGTCAACATTGGATTCCGAACCCCCCCGTCCGTTCTGCCTTTAACCGAGGGGGGGGGGGGTCTGGAATGTGTGATAAAAGGCGTGCAAAGATCTGCGACCAGGAAACAAGTGCTCATATCAATGGCTCAAAATGTTTTTCGACCCCCCTGACTAATCTACTTTTAACTGAGGGGGGGGGTCCGGAATGGTATCTTTCCTCTGGTGGGCCCTCTTTATACGTGGCAACGATCTAATGGCCCCGAGTCCCATCATCTCCTACTATCTGACCTACCATCGTCATCTCTGGATGTCACCATCCACCTTTCCCAAAATAGTCACATCCCATAACTGTTGTCAGTTCTTCCCCCCCATTCGTTCATGGCAAGCCCCTCACTATGACCTTTACCTCCAATCGATAGCTGCCACATCACCTGTCTGTATTCCCTCAGTCACCATCACCTGCCATCTCACATCCCAAATGATCCATTGGCCATTTATTACTGGATAACCTATCCATTATCCAACTGACCTGTCTCCCGCCCCCAACGGACACCCTTTTACTCAAAACTACCCCTCATTCTCCCTTTTCTCACCATTTACCACTTATCGCACCAGAGAGTTTTTACACCATTTACTCCTCTGTTACAGTTAGTTTCCCTCATCCACAGTCATTCGCCCCCACTAACATTTTTTTCTTGCAGGTACCATTGCAGAAATGACGCCAAAGTCCAAACAAGCAGAAGGAGAGGAGAATTTTTTTCTCCCGCCTCTTATCGACCTTGACAGGATCCCACTGGTCGACAAAGACCCATTAATCGTAGATACAAAGTGTGATTTTGATTTTGCAGATCTTCAATGGTGGCTCAAGGAGGTCTTCCTGGACCAGAGCGATGAAATTGGACTCTGGGAGTCCAATTTACCCCTTTACCTCTTTCCTCAAATTCACCATTTTTCGGAGTTCGCACTCAAGTGCCAAGCCCACTACATTCTTGAGAAAAGAGTCATCATCTCCTCATCCAGAGATATTATTTTCCTCATCACGCCCGAATCCATAGACCAGATGATGCAAATCCTCTAAGCTGAATCTGAGTCACCCTTCAACTTGGAAATTCTTACAGAATTATACCAGAAAATGACATTCCCCCAAAGGGCTCAAATATTCGAGCTTTTCCTTCCCCCATCTTCTCAATTTCCCTCCACAAATCTTCCTTATCCTTCTTCCATGTTCTCGACTAAAGGAAACCAGATCATCTCATCCCTTTGTGCCTTGTTAGGATACTATTCAGATCAGTGGATAGATGAACCCATTCTGGGTTTTCTATCCATCTTCTCTACCGATGAAAAGCCCACCACCCAGTTTGACTTCAGCACCTTCCTGGCGGATAATATTCACGAATAGTTCATGAATTTCTCCATGGAAGGCATGTTTCGATGCTCATCCATACTGGCATACATGTTTGTCTTCTTCCAAGCAGACAAATTTGGCTTCTCCATGCAGAAGATGGATGGAGATGGTAGACCTCAGGCAGTGATAGCATGGACCTCCTTACTCAAGCACAACTCCATTGATTTCAGTTTCAAGGAGTTCATCGATCAGTTCTACCACCCTGTGGTAAGTATGCTAAGCAGCAGGCTTGAGCCTCGGATAAACGATGAAGTTTAGAGGATCCTGCACCTCTCGGATAACACAAATATGGGTGATTGGTATTTATACCAGGATTTCACCGAGATCAAAGTATACGGGTGTGAGTTGGCACCGTATAAGCTGCCCAAGTATCTTCCTGTCAGGATTTTTTCTTTGGAATATATATGACAGATAATAAAATCCGATGATATCCACTTTGTGTCACTGAAGAAAAAGCAACAACTTAGAATCAAGGGGCAGATTGGCTCCTTCATCTGCAACAATCGTGACGCTGGGGAAGAAGCAGACAGGATGCTGAGGGAAATGAAGTTCTCCATGAGTTTCCCATGGAATTATGATACATGTGGGATCATCTCAGAGATGAGGGTGAAGAAAAAAAACATCCCATATGTTCATGAGTCCAGGCCTGAAGTAAAGAGGTTCGCAAATCAGATAGCCTGGGAGCCTAAGACATTGATCGAAGTAGAAAAGCATGATCCCCCGGCCATTGTGTCACAAATGACCATGCCACAGGTACCAAAAGAGAAGAGGCCTAGGCAAGACTTATCTGCGCCTGTCACTCAGGTATCGTCCGAAGAATTCCAGCTGCATACCAAGAGGCCTAAGACTTCGTCAGTCCCTGGCCTGACCGGGGAAAAAGAAGCCCCTCTACCACAGTGACCAAAGTTGGTATTCCACCCTTCAGTTTGAGCCTCCATAAGGGCATAACCTCAGCATTGCCGAAAAAATCTACATATTCTCCATTGAACACCTAGCTAGGCAAGGTGGGACCGAAGCTGAGTATCTTCGAAAAGTATGAGCTGATCAGGAAAAGGAACCAAGCCTTGACCAGCAGTACCTGTGCCCAGTTTTGGAAGTAGACGTCGCCTACGCAACATAACTTGCTATCGAAATTCAACACCGAGAAGGACCGAATGCATATGGCATTCCTCCAGGCACAGGTACCAGATCCCAAGGTGATAACTAACTATAAAAGGGCCACCTTTGAATTCTAGATGAAGGACGTGCATCCGGCCGATCAGATGGATCTGCACAAGTAGACAGGGGAAATGGTCTTTTACACGCTGGCGCATGCTTCCACTACTGCGTCCAAACTACAAGTGTCCCTGAACAATGTTCAAACACAATTGAAGCTAGAGAAGATATCATCCTTTGCCAAGGACAACAAAATCAAGACTTTGGAGGAACTAGTCCTCAAGATCGGTTACGATCCTTCAAATGTAAAAGCAGTTGAGGAAATGATCAAGAAGAAGAATGCTGACATAGCCTCCTTGAGGAAACAATTGAAGCTCTCACCCATAGAGGATTCGCAGGCGAAGGAGATAGCAGAGAAAGAAGGAGAGAAAGATGAAATGCTCAAGCTGCTCATGGAGAAAAATGCATAGCTTAAAGAAATGGAAGTTGAGATGGAGAAGCTATTAAAAGAGAAAGAGCAACTGAAGCCAATGGAAGTCATTCCATTGAGTGTTATTCCAATTTTAGGAGTGAGCACAGCATCAGTGACAGAAGTCCCAGCCGCAACTCCATTGACATCCCAGGAGAAGACAACCGACCTGGATAAGTCTATGGAAAAGATGAACCTGTAGGAAACAGAGATCAGCAGGCTAAAAAAGGAGATTGAGAACCTTCAGGAACTCAAATCTTCCTTCCAGACTAGCCTCTCCAAGGAAAACCAGGTGACCGATCAGCTCAAGCAGGAGTTACAATAGCTCCGGAAGCAGACAGTGGCAGGAAAGACTTTAGCCGAGGTTAAAGAAAGTGTATGGACATACATCACCAAGTCCATGAACGAGATATGGCCTATGATACAGATTATGTTTGAGCGGAATGAATTGGTACAGAAAAGCAAACAGTCCATCAAGAAGATCATAGTAGAATTGGGAGATATGCCAACACAGGTGAACGAGATCATCAAGTTCCTCAATTATAAGACCAAGGAAGAACTGGAAGAGCTAAAAATTGAAGACAGAACCATCCTTGAGGTCAAAAGAGTTTTGACCAAGAGAGGATTAATGCTTCAGCTGGAAGAAAAGGTTCAGGCCATGGACCTAGGGGTACAAATATTCTTTAGTAATATTGAGGCTCTACATTAGAAAGGTCTCCCTGGTCTGAAGGTAATCAATGATAAATTGATGACACTCCCAGACTACAAGAAGATATTGGCCGATGTGGCTAAGGACAGCTCAAAGTTTGCAGGCATTCAAGGGAGCATCACCGGCAAGGCGTTTCTATATGCTCTTTAGTGGGACATCAATATCCAACATGAGATTCGATACATCTTCCTCACCAAGCCTACCTTCGCCAAGTACACAGAAATGGACGAAGTGTATCGAAGGCTACTCAAATTCAATGTGCCCAGTCATCTCCGATGGGAGGAACTCTATGATATAATCGAGTAGCAGATGAGCTGTCCCAGTCCAATCATTTGTCCAGTCAGATGAGGTCGTGCAGAGGCTTCATCAATGGTCCACCCAGAAATCATCATGCAGTTACACCACGTCATCAAGCAGTTCCTAGATTTAGGAAATTTGTTAAGTTAGTTACGCTAAAAATAGATTTAGCACATCCTGGTCATTAATGATAGGATCGTTTGTAATTTGCATTATAAATACTTCATCTTTCGAAATATTGAGGGTTGTTGATCTTCACACCCAGACGCTATCAGACTGTAATATTTTTGAAGAGATCTTCCATTAATAAAAGGAGGCACTTTTACAGGATTCTTGCGTGTATTCACTGGTGATGTTTTTCTCTCTAAGTTGAATGTTATTATCTCTTTGTTATCATACTATTTTCTAAATCTAATCTTTATGAGTAACGAATGTTGCAGGATTTATCTCGTATACCCTGTTTCTGACTCGAAAGATTTAAGTGTTTTATCTTCTGGTGTTTTCAATAAAGAAATTATTAACTGCTTCTTTGTTGAAATTATCTTTCTCATCTTTTCTTCTATTCATCATTTATTCTATTAAAGAATCCAGTGATTATATTATCTCGCCCTGTGAAAGTTTTCCTTGGTGTTTCTAGTTCGGATTTTGTATTTTATTAAAACACAAACCCCATAGCCCAATGGATGTGTAGACTGTCTCAACCAATTCGAAAAACACGTTGACAACAAAACCAACCTATTTCTTTACCTAGCCTAATATTTAAAATTGGAAACATAGCTAAATTATATAGAGAGATCCCTCTCTGAAGTTGGAAGGGATAGATCCCATCTTCAAAAGTGGTTGGATAAAGTTACCTTAGTAGATTTCTTCTATTGTCAACCTCTAGGAAATTTACAGAGTGCTAACATAGTGGCGACCATACTGGGGAACATAACATAAAAATTTATAATCTCACGTTTTCTTTCCTCTAAAAAGAAAGTTTGTTCCTGGAATATTGCAAATTTGAGAAGAAAGTAATGTTTAGAGGTTGATTAAAATTTGTACATATTATTTTTGGACTCATAAAACTAAAAAGTATATATATAAAAAATCAAAAAGAATTCTGGCTCCTAAGAAAGTTTATACTCGATCCCATCCAGACCCAGAACCTGCGGTAGTGACAGATAACCCAGAACATTTACTCAGGAAAAAGACCGTAGCTGAAGGCTCAGTGAGTCATACTCCCTTGCATAAGTCCCTTTCCTTTTTAGGGGAACCCGTTACCTTTCAAAATCCTGACTTTGACACCGTTTCCCAACATAGCCTGATTAGAACACGGTCTGATAGTTTTTTGACTGGAATCATTTTTGACCCAACCGTTTTACAACCCTGAACCCCTGAAGTTATGTCTCCCACTGCTAAACCGCAAATCACTCCCTCAGTGCTATCCAGTCCCTCCTCATCCTCATGTTCAATCACTACCTCACCGATCATCCAGTCTGTTATCACACCTCCTCCACACATCATGGCAGCTCGATATGCTCCCTTGGTGTTGGTTGTGCCTCTTCATGCCATGCCCCAAGACTATCAAACAAGACTTCCACAGTTCGATGCAACAGGACCTTTGAGCACACAACAACACGTAGATAAAATGAATGATTATTATGATCTGCATGAAGTAGATGAAGCTGACGTTCAAATGAGATTGTT
>ML794535.1:198381-217571 GCA_009831015.1 Picea engelmannii
TTGACCTTTTGGGGCTTCTAGATGACATATGAGGGTCCTCCAACTTCGTAAGGCCATAACTCTCAAACCGTGAGGAGTTATGTGACGTTCTACATACCACCAGAAATGGAATGACATGTAGTATCCATATAGAATAGTATTATATGAAAATATATCATAACTCATACCATTACCCATCAAACAAACTTGGGTCCATTACCCAAACCTGGGGTCTCCAACTTCTCATGTCCATAACTCTCTAACCGTGAGGAATTATGTGACGTTCCACATACCACTGGAAATGACATGACAAGCACTATCCATATAGGATATTTTCCCTGACAAATTCAATTTCCTTCATATCATTATTCCACAATTAAGCATGGGTTCTCTTACTCCACAAAGCGTCTTCTCGTGAGGGCTTTCACCAGAAGGGGACCACTTTGGAGTTCATCCATATTTACTTCTTATAAACCATGACAAAACAATAATGAGTCATATTTACATCAAACACTATTGGTTCCATTACCCAAACCTTTGTGCTATGGGTCTTTCTTCAAGAGTTGACATCAATGAAAACCAACCTTAATCAACAATGTGATCCTTGAAAATGATGAACCAGGTAAACTCAAGGATAGAGGAATGGTGAGTTTGAGTAATGACAAAGGGGATGCCCAGTACGTTCTGCTTGTGGATGGTCTGAAACGTAATTTGCTCAGTACAAGTCAAAAGTGTGACAGAGGCAGTGAATAGGTGTTCATGTCCAAAGAGTGTAAGGTAAATGTAAACTCAGGACAAGTGGTGAATAAAGGCATAAGGACAATTAATGATGTTGATATTGAATCCTCCCCTGCAAGTAAAGAAGAAGGCACAGATATAATAAAATAATGTTTAGTTAGCATCTATCCTATGGAATAAGTAGAAGAATAACCATGTCATAAGATGGAAGCTAAAGTTTTGAAGGTTGACAAGTCAAACACCCAAAGCAAGTTCTTAAACAACTCCATGACCCTGGATAAGCTCTTGGATAGTCAGATATCACCAAATGACAAATCTGGTATTGGATACAACAAGGAAGAAATTAGTACTTCTAAGAAACCTGATAGAGGTCCTTCATCTATGAAAAAGAAAAGAAGGTATGAAAGTGGTTGTAGCGGTTTTTTCTTGTGATTGAATATGGTCATAAAAGCCTTGGATTGTATGCATCATGGAAGAAAAATGAAATTGTAGTAATAGAGATCGATGAGAATCAATGGGGATATCCAAGGGTTGTTTGAAAAGTATGAGCTACAATTACACAGGTTTTCAGTAGGACAACAACATCTTCAACAACAACATTTTGTTTTACAAAATGATATACATGATATCCTGTAGAGATAACAAGAGGAAACACCTTGTCAAGGAAAGATAACCTTTTAGGAACAAAGGGGGAAAATAGTTAGAAGCAAAGAGATAATAGTGATAGGGGGGGTCATCCAGTTATGACAAGAAAAGGTTGATGAAGGAGTCCCAGTAAGAGAGGTGAGAAATATTGATTATTCTATAGAAGATACAGTGGAAGTTGAAGATGAACAGGTCCAAGAATCAGAAGGAGAAGACTCTGGTTTAGATACAAATATTCTGCAGGACTCAAATAAGAAAATCCATCATGTCAGGGGGAGTTTGTGTTGGTTGAATATCTGATACCTCTTAAACATACTGCAACAGCTCGGGGGGAGCATGTTTTCTTTGACATTGATGTCAAAGGGGGAGAAAAGGAGTGGTCCGGACCGGATGCTACAGTTGGAGGTCCAAACAGATTAGCACAGCCGTTCAGAGTTGCCATCAATGCCAAAGGGGAAGATTGTTGGCATGTATACAAGAAGAGCGTGCTTGTCATTGATGGAAAGAACAACAGCAACGATGGCATGTATACAGGCAAAAACAACAGCAACGATAGCATGCTTACAGTTATTGATGGCAAGAACAACAATGACGAAGGTATGGTTACAGGAAAGAATAGTAGCGATGTTGGCAGGTTTACAGTTGGGAGACAACAATGGGAAACAGGTAGGCAAGGAAGAACAACAACGATGATGGCATGGAAAGATCAGAAGTGTAACAATGAAGAGAAACAATGATTATTGGATCCCATTCAGAATTCTCGATGACTGTCAGATCTGAATCTAGACAGGAGGAGCGCAAATATGAAGGACAAATCTCGAGCGTTAGATCTGAGCGCAGGGTCTGACCATCGTTGGATCCAGGAGAACATGCATGTTCTTTAAAGTACTAGGAGAAGCGGGCTTACAAAATTCTGAAAGAAGGAGGACCGTCCATCTTCAGGCAGGACACGTCGTCACAGATCAACATTTCACTGACTGGAAAGTCAAAGGAAGGAGGTGCCCTAACCTCTCGAAATCATGAAATGTGAAACCATGATTTAATCTGAGTCGTTGATCAAAGGGAGATTGTGGACCTTTGATTTGACTCCATTTCAGAGTTTCGGATACCAGGAGTTGGAGGTGTCAAGGACACTCATGACAAGAATGATGAACTTGCGATATGCGAAATCACGAAAAGATCTGGACCGTTGAATAATCAAGATTGTGGACTGTTGATCTGACTCCATTTTGGAGTTTCAGATACCGGGAGTTGGAGGAGTCAAGAAAGAAACTCATGGCAGGGACTCGTGATATGCGAAATAACGAAAAGATCTAGACCGTCGAATCATCAAGATTGTGGACCGTTGATCTGACTCGATTTCGGAGTTTTGGTGATCGCAACATGAAGAGTTGAGACTCTTCATCACAGGAGTCCTGAAGCTGTGAAATGAGAAACATCGAAAATTTCAGGGTTCGTGACTTGGAGTGTCGAAACAATTCAACACAGAAATGTCGAAACGTTGAAATGCGAAACGCCAAAAATTTTGGGGTTCATGACTTGGAGTGTCGAAACACTTCAACACAGAAATACCGAAACGTTGAAATGCGAAACGCCAAAATACCTTCAGATCATTTCGGGGTTCGTGACTTGGAGTGTCAAAACACTTCATCACAGAAATGTTGAAACGGCAAAGTGCGAAATGCCAAGATACCTTCAGATCATTTTGGTGATCGCGACTTGGAGGGTCAAGATCCTTCATCATAGGAATGCCGAAATGAAAAATTGTGAAAGCACTTTATGGATAAACGCTTGGTCACAAATGTGGGCATGTGAAGGAAGGAGCTTGCAAGTTGCAAGGCTCCATTTCGTGATTGGGAGTTGGAAGAGTCAGAGTGACTCGCAACAAATTTGTGAAACGCGAAATTGGGAAATGCAGTTTCGAATAAGGCTATGGTCACAGCCAGTGGTCACATCTATGGAAGATGGAGGAAGGAGCTAGTGCAACCAAGCTCCATTTCAGAGATCGCAACTTGGAGAGTCGAGATACCTCATCCCCAGATTCACAAAACGCGAGTCACAAAAGCACCTTCTGAACAGGCATGTGGTCACCGCCTGAGGGCACATGTGAAAGGAAAGGTGAAAGGTGCCAAAGGCACAAGGCTCAATAGGTTCATAGTGTAACTGCTAGAAACGATTGATGGTTTCTGCTAGAGGACTCGAAGAGGCTTTAGGGTGATCACCAGAGAAGATGAAGAGTCTCGAGGCATCTTCCAATGCAATGAAGACTGTTCATAAAGGCTATTGACAGATGTAAGACCGTTGGAGCCTAGAACTACAACAGAGGGAATGAGCTCGACTGTGACAGAGAAGACGAAGAGTCTCGACTATTGGAGAGGCTAAGGAATCTCGGCATAACAACCAGTGATGATGGATGCATGGGTTTAACTGCCATAGAAGTTGAAGAGTCGCAATGATGATTAGGCAGAGCACTCGACATGGGGAGAGCATGTAGAAGAATTGTGAATAGAGGATGTAGAAGAAGGAAAGAGAGGATAAAAATGTAGAACAGAGAAGAAATTGGTTGTTGTTGAGATTGATTCATGCGTGTAGAAGGAGGCAGTGTGCAGCAACTGAAATACACAGAAGAGGAATGGTGCATTGAATGGACATGGTGCACAGAGCATAAAAGGAAGAAGAAAAGAAATCACAAGGCATGTGTGTAGGAAGACAGTGAGGCAGATAGAGCAGGGCAGTGTAGCAGAACAGTGATGAGACTAGTAAGCCATTGATGAACATTATATCACTATAATTAGTTTCAGTAGCAAATATTTATATTTCAGGGTGGTTGGGAGGTGCTAGGGAGGATTGTTGTCCTCAAAGGTTCAAGTGGGTTCTTGAACACAGGGAGTTGTAGCTTCCATCTGGTTGCATCCAGAGAAACTACGGTGGTTGTTACCCATGATTTTTGTCAGCATGATGATGTATTGATGATGGTGTACTCAGGCTCCTCATAAGAACTTTCTCTTGAGTAAATTGACATTCATCTCTTCCCAGAAAACATACTTTTGAAGAGAGTTTGCAGGTTGCCAATATACCAGGGTGCGAGAATGACCCATTCTCACAGGCTGCCTTAATCTAGGGTGCGAACTTCTCGCACTGTGTTACATAGCTAGGGTGCGAACCTTCTCTAAAGCATGGAAAAAGATGAATTCTCAATGGTTCTAGAAGGGAATATTCTAGAAGAATGGGTTGGCATTCGAATGGTTATCCTTGTACTGGATTCCTTGATATTGTGGGATCATTCTTATCTAAGTAACCATCTCATTCTCTCCTATATATTGATGGAATTCTCATGGAAAAGGTTAAGCAAGATTCATTGGAGAATTGGTGAAAGAATTGTGTGAAGGATTTAGCTTGAACAGGAGCTTGGAGACCCTAGCAAAGTCTGTCAAGAGGTTTTGATCTTCTTCATGCAAGGATCGAGCAAGTGTGTGTGTTGGAGCCAAGAGCCATCAAAAGGAAGCTTGTGACATCAAGGCGGTCAGGTTCTAATCTTTACTTTCAATTAATATGATACAGTGGCATGTCCCTTTCCCATAAAGCTATTCTCACTTTATTGGGTAATTCCTTGATCATACACATAAGTTGACAGTTGAATATATTTTTCTATCTTCACTTTGGTTGGTTTGTGTTGTCTTGGTCTTGACCTCATGAGAGAACCGAAGCGAAGCGGGAGAAATAAAGACCCTAGGAAGCGATACTAAGGTATGTTACTTGTTCCTTCCTATTAGCTAATTCAATGGTCAAAACTTAGGGAAAGAGTCATGTCCTATCCTATTTTGTTCTAGATCCAGGTGGATTTAGGGAGATCTGTTAGTGTCCGCACCTATCAATTAGTCCAATAACAAAATTGGCAACTCCACTGGGGAGATAACCCGTTTTCTTGTGGTTTTTGGTATTTTTCCTTGGCCATTTTCTCTTGTCTTACCTTTTTCCTTTCATATCAATCTCTGAGTCTTCAGGATACCCTGATAGACCCTCTGAGTCCAGAGGCCTCTTCAAATTTTGTGTCTTTTTCCAAAAATTTGACTAGTTTCAGACATTCTCGCACTGTACTCCATAGTAGCCTATGAGAACACACTGAGTTCGCACCCTGCCTTTAGGTTCAGTGCGAGGTTCTCGCACTCTGCTTAAAGCCCACCTACGAGAATCATTAATTCTTGCACTGTGTAATATTGCCAGCCTGCGAACTCATTTTTTCAAAGTTTTGGATTTGAGTTTTTGCATCTTGACTTGCCCATATCAGTTTAGGTGCCTCAAAAGAGTTTCTTGGACCATTGATTGATGTATTTCTTGTCTTCGTTTTCGTGCATGAACAGTCTTAGGATTTCAAAGGCTCTTCCTGTCTCGTTGTTCTTGACTTTTCTTGGCAAAGCCATACTCTTTGATTTCAGAATCTAAGTGTGCTTTTTTGGTTAAGGACCAACGATCGGTTGAAAGTTGAGTTTCTTTGTCTTTATCATTTTCCCATTGTTTGAAAGATCATTTTTTTTATGCAATTGAAAAGACTAGTTTGGTTTGCTTGGTATTTTTGTTTCCATTGAAAGAGTGGTTTGGGTTTTTTATTTTTGCTTGTTCATTAGTTTTTTATTGTTGGCACTCTCACCATCATGGTGTAGGTCCTTTTGGAAAAGTGAACAAAGTTTTTCTTTCAAAAACATTTTCGTTTTTGAACACATTGAAAATCAATTGTTGAAATTATTGAAAAAAAAAATAATAGAGAATTGTTATTGATGCGTGATTTGTTGCATTTGCATTTTAAAGGAAATTGTGTCTTGTAGTTCAAAGTTTGATCTGGAAAACTTCTCTCTCCCTCCCATACATAAGATTCATTGAACATAAATTGATATATTTCATTCTCATCCTTGCATCGTTGGGTCAGAGTCTTATACAACTTAAGTTTCATCTCCGTTTCCTTTGAGTAAACAATAGCTCTTAATAACAATGCACAATTGTAAAATTTATCTAGTAACTCTTTTCTAGGGCTCTATTACACCAACATTTAGCTCGGCTAGCGCTTTGGAGCAGGAAGAGAGATACACTCTTCAAAGAACAAAACACACAATAGCATCTTGTGTTAAGGAGTGTTAAATTCCATTTGCAACATCTTGTCCTGGGAAGCCCTTCTCACACAAGGGTCAAACACGAGGTCACATTGATATTGATAGAGTTACTCACCTTTCTTTGTTGATATCAGTGTAGAGATTGCACATATTATGGGGATCACTCGGAGGTATACCCGCAATGATGAGTGGAAGCCTTTTGAGTTGATTTCGGGCTAGATACCCTACCCTTGTGCATGGATCGGACTGTCGACTGTCCCCCTAGGCTTTATTGTTGTTCATGGTAACCTTAGTGGCCTATCTTTCTAAGTTCTTACACAAGGTGACTGTGAAGGGCAAAGTCTTCACGGTACCTAGAATTGACGTTGACAAAACTCACTTGGGCTCCTTAGAGGATATACCCACTATTATGTGTGGGATCTTGCACCAGGGTGTAAGTCCGTTAAGCAGGTCATCAGTGTAACTTTTCCACCCTAGCCCAGCCCCTTCTCGTCTCGTTGTTGTGACGTTGGATTTCATCACCAACTAGTGACTTTGGAATTAGAAGGTCTTATTTGCTTGGTGTTTCTTCCTAGATTTTTTTTACTAGCGCGTGTTGTTTGTTTACCAAAGTTGACCATAAGATTTTCTTCGTGAAGTTTGTCACTCGTTTACAATGGCTCCTCCACACCGTTCACATAGAATGCAGGGTTTATCTCCATAGCATCTGGAAGGTTCTCAACCCTTGCCTACAAGTACACCTAAGGGCTCTCCTCGGCAAAGTGAGGTCACAGTCATCACCACGCCACAAGTGGAACGCACTGACTCTCTAGAACATTTTCGAATTACAAATACTCGAGAGGACTTTCGACTTCACTGTGATTCTGGGCGATCGTTTATGTGACTGAATTCTTCTGGAGACTTAGTTGTTATGTCTTCTGGATCCCCAGTTGGAACCTTTCCAAGCATAGAAGGCCAAGATATTTTTTGTTCTACAGGTGTTTTCCGACGGGACCTTTTTGGTCCAGGTTCACCTGTGATTTCGAAAATCAACCCACCTGTGATTTCCGAAATCTCTAGTCCAGAGACAGTACCATTGACTACCGCTTATCACTTTACCATCCCTTCCAAAATGGCCCATCTCATAGATACTACGAGTGTTCCAACCAGGTTTACTGCAGTTAGTATTTCTCCCATCAACACCCTGCGAACGCCCAATGTCACTCCGACACTACCACCCAGATACTGTGTGTTGAATGCTTCCATTCACACTCCTATGCAAACCCCATCCAGCTCTCCTGGTGGTCCTTCTTCTTCTGGGCACTCTCTTCCTGGTTTTATTCCAACACTCCCTCAATTTCCTTTTGGAGGACCTTCCTCGTCCTCCACTAGCAGTCTTAATCCTAGTGGCACTATTCCGTCATTCACTCCAAATTACCAGTTTCCAGTTGGTGGAAAATTTCACCAAGGTGGTATGACTCAACCCCCTCTCAGTGGGAAAATTCCTTTTGGAACGCAAATCCCAATTGGAACACAACCCCCAATTGGAACACCACCTTCGATAGGAGGACTGACCCCACCTTATGGGAAAAACATACCTCCCTCCTTGGCCCAGTATTGGAATTAGTTGTTACAACATCCTCCTCAATCGACTGGGGGGAAAAAGTTTCCATCTACGTCCGTAATACCCCCTCATATGGGTCAACCATATCCAGGTTCGTTCAATCCCATTTGGGGGGCGAATGCTCAAACTCAAGTCTCTGTTCCAAGGTATAAATCTATGAGCTACTATCCTCTCCCCACCACCGAATCCACCTGGGTCTTCACATTATATGTAGACTGCTTATGTTTCTACTAGTTTGCTGATAAGGTTTCCTCCCCAAAGCCACCAGTACCCGCAGGTGAATCGATAGTTACCTTTCATAGCCACTTTGGATCTTCCGGATTTGTCAAGGATTTTAAATGATCCAATTCGTCACTCTCCCCAATGGCCTGCTATACCCTCCAAGCTACCATCGGACATTCCCAAATTTGATGGCAAAGCGGGAGAGGACCCCAACAATCACGTTATGACTTTTCACCTATGGTGTTCATCCAACTCGTTGATGGATGACTCTATTCATTTACATCTTTTTCAACGAACCCTCACAGGTTCTGCTGCGAAGTGGTATATAGAATTGCCACGAGGTTTCTTCTCTGACTTCAACACCCTAGCTATGGCTTTCCTCACACACTACCAGTTACTGATTCGTTATGACACAGGGACCAAGATTTTGAATTCTTTCAAATAGAATATGGCCACTCATATATCCAATCACATTCATGAGTGGTGACGGCAACAACGTCTTATTAAACTCGAACTCCCTGATCAGTTGCTGGCAGAATGGCTCACCAAATCATTTGTGAACGACATCGGTCGTGACATTGCCATGGGTGGAGTAGTCATGAAAGAACAGGCCATAAGTCGTGCTCAATATCTTGACCTTGTTTACTCGCAAACAGGAAACCTTTACAATTTACTACCTGACTTACCTCGTCCTTCCACTTCCACCATTTCAACTACTCCAACTTCTTTGCATGCAGCTGACGGTGTGATTGGCACTTTCCAGGCCCAACCAAATTCCACCTCAAGCACAAACCCCAAACCTGCTTCTTCTAATGTTCAAAATGCTCCATCTCTTGCCCCTCCCACCGGCAAGACTTCTGAGGTAAATGCAGTTCAATCTACCCTAGTTGGTAAAAACAAATTTAAAAAGAGGAGAGGTAAGAATAAGGAGGTAAAAAATACTTCTCAAGCAGAGAAAACCAAAACTACCCTTGTTGACTATCGGGATAAGTGAAAACCTCGATACCCTTGTCTTATCTGTGGTGATGATCACTACACGAAGGATTGTCCACGATGTGCTGAGGTCACTAAATTCCTTCAAGGAGCTCCAACACCCCCTGCATCGACCGTTTTGTCCCAACCCTTCCCATCTCAACAACAGGCTCAGTTGGTCATCCATGACCAACCCTCATCTTCTACTACATCCTATGTCTTGATGTGTACTAGCGATTCAAAACAGAGCGACGTTGCACTCACTACTCGAGCCAAAGATTATTCTCCCTCTAAAGAGAAGGTTGATGATCTACCGCCTTCCTCGGTACAACCCTCTCTCACGACTCCACCTACCAACGTTCCTCTTCATCTTGAATGAGAGAGCCTCGACACAGTTCTGCGACCCCCCCCAAAGGGTTTCGTTCGAAAATCTACTTCCAATCCTCATGCTCATGTTGCCCAGAACTACAGCATTGTTGAAGATCTGTCCCAAGCATCTTCTGCAATGTCAGCCCTTGAAGTCCTTCAAACTTGTCCCGCAAAACAAAAGGCTATGTTGAAAGCTATTGGTGGAATCGACCCAACGAATACAAATTTGATAATCTTTGACTTGGAAGATCACATTCCAAGGTTACCTCGTCAACCCGTGTTCCAGATCCAAGTGATTGTCTCTGACAAAAACATTTGCTGAAACGTTATCAATGAGGGTGCCTCGACTTGTGTCATGTCTCTTGCTTTCTTGAAAGGAATGAATCCCAGAACACTCTTAAAGCCTTCAAAATCTCTGGTTTTAAGCCCTACGATGTCATTCCTTCGTTTCCCATCACGTTAGAAGGAAAAATGGTCCAAGTCGAAGTGGAAGTCTTTGACGCTCCCCTTGATTACAATCTTCTTCTTGGCCGTAGATGGATCTATTCCATGCGTGCAGTTGTGTCAACCCTTTTCCATGTGGTATGTTGATCCAGGTGGATATCGGGGGCAACCCACCTTTTCCAAATGGCTCAAAACAGTTTTCTGGCCATTTTGGCAATTTACTATTTTTAGCAGGTTTGACTTCCGGGGCCATTTTGAGGGCCTAAATGAAGGATTTTTGAGATCGAGGTGCTCAATGATAGCCAAAGGCATGATTGAGCCCCCAAAATGAATCTCCTCGACGATACCTTTCCAACGAGCTATCACATGCCTAAAACGAAGATCGTATGCAAAAGTTATGACCCCGGGAAGTTGATGTACTAACTTACCCAAACGGGGCCCACATGACTTTTGGCGCTTCATCTCCTAGGGTTAGGTTTTTGGATGTCTATGACTTTTGGCATTCTCGTCTATTGTAAAAAGGCCTCTAGAGCCTCATTGTAATCATCTTCTTGCGAATGTGAGTAGCCGTCACATCTCTTCTCAGAGATAGCTGCCACCATTCTAGCGAGTCTTTGACTCTGTATTTTTACAGTCTCTGTACATTTCTTTGATTAATAGAAATCGTGTATTACTGTATATCTGTGTTTATGGTTGCATCTCTGATACATTTCTGTTATATTATTGAATATCTGTAATATCTCTGTGTATTTCTTTATTATATCTCCGCTCTCATTTCGTGCCAAAAATAATCCGGATCATATGTTTCCCACATCAAGGTAAAGTCATCACCGTCGATCAACTAGCCTTCTTTAATTCAGATACCCATACTGGAAATGTCCCCTTCATCGCTAAAACCCCACCGGGTTATGAGAACATCGGTGTAGGCCTTCTAAAAGACTCTTCGTCAATGGGTACTTTCCCCATTCCATCGCCCGATGTTCCATGCTCGTTTGTTGCTTCCATCAACATGATCTCCACCTCGCCTCATGAACTTCCTATGTCTCACGACCCCTGGATAGTACTTGACCCTGGAGATCATATTCATTTCGGCAATGCAATGTCGTTAAGTCTGGTTAAATCCGCCTATCAGGCCATTCAATCGGCAACGCCTTCTACGCCTTCTCTTGGTGAGTTGTCTCCCGATCCTTTTCGTGTCATTTTTCCCATAGACAAGATGATCATGTCTGTCATGGAAGACACCACTTGGGACGATGGACATCATCATTCCATCCTCTTTCTGGAGAAACATACCATTGAGAACTACCAACAGATCTCGACCCCGTCGACCATTGTCGTCATCTCCATTATTCCTGAGTCTACACATGATGTGTTTTTCGAAGGGAACTTAAGCAATATCTCACCCACTATTCCCCTTGACATATCCATCAAACCTGGGATTGTCAAAAATGTCCATATCGGAGCTTCGTGTTCTTCTGAAGAAATCGTCACCTATACATCCCTTTTCAAAGAGTTTCATGACATCTTCGCATGGATATACGAAGAAATGTCGGGTATCGACCCTGAGATTTTGATACATGAGATAAAGACATACCCCGATGCTAAACCCGTCCAGCAACGCCTTCATCCAGTTCACCCACGTAAAGCAGCTGCTATAAAGGTTTAAGTCGAGAAACTTCTAAAAGCTGGCTTTATTTATTCGGTGGCTCTCACGGATTGGGTTTCCAATATTGTCCCGAGTGACAAGAAATAAGGCACCATTCGTGTATGTGTTGATTATAGGGATATCAACAAAGCTTGTCCCAAAGATAACTTTCCTACCCCCTTCGTCAATCAAATTGTCGACGATTGCGCCAGAAGTGAAATCTTCTCTCTCATGGATGGTTTCTTCGGGTATAATCAGATCAACATTGTTCCCGAGGATCAACATAAGGCTGCTTTTATTTGTCCTTGGGGTACTTTTGCCTATCGAAAACTTCCTTTCGGTCTCAAGAATGCTGGCGTAACTTTTCAACGCACTATGTCTTATGCTTTCCATGATATCAAGCACATCGTTCAACCATATTTGGATGATTTACCCGCTCACTCAATGCACCGAGTCGATCATCCAAAACACCTCCGCACCATTTTCGTCCACTGTCGGTTCTATCGTATACATTTAAATCCTCATAAGTGCGTTTTCTATGTGGAATCCGACCACCTTCTAGGTTTTATCGTTTCACGTCAAGGGATCCGGGTGGATCCTTTAAAGGTTGAGGTGATCCTTAATCTCCCTCCTCCTTCTACTCTCCACCAGTTACAAAGTTTGCAGGGCAAAGCAAAATTTCTTCGTCGTTTTATCCCAAATTATGCCGAGATAACTCGTGGATTTACACGGCTATTAAAAAAGGGTTCAGAGTTCATCTAGGATACCATTGCCAACAATGCTTTTGAAGCTTTGAAATTGTCCCTAACGCATGCTCCGCTTCTCTTTCCCCCCGATTACAGTCGTGATTATTTCCTCTACCTTGTTGCCTCGGATTACACCATTGGTATGGTTCTCATCCAAGAGGATGATGCTAACGACGAACATGTGATTTACTACTTGAGTCGAAGTCTAATGCCTACTGAAATCAAGTATTTACATGTCGAAAAACTGGCCTTGGCTGTCGTCCAAGCCTTCCAACGCTTCCGGCACTATATCCTCTCGCGCAAGACTACAATGATTTCTCATTGCAACCCTATGCAACACATTCTCACACATTAATTGCTAGGGGGCAAATACTCCAAATGGATTGTGATTCTCCAAGAGTTTGACTTGGAATTCGAACGCGCCAAGTCCAAGAAGTCCTTAGTTTTTGCTGAGATGATATGTGACTTTCCCCATTCTGAAATGGAAACAGTAGCAGCTGATTCATTACCCGATGAATCTCTTTTCCTTATCAGCACTGATGATCTTTGGTATGGTGATATCATTATATATCTCCAAACCCAGACTTTCCGGCCAACTTTGTCTAGTACTGACCGACGTCGCATACGCTCTCAAGCTCGTCAATACATTATCCTCGGGGATACTCTTTATCGTCGGGGGATTGACTCTATTTTTCGACGTTGCCTAACGTTCAACGAAGCCGAGAAAGCTCTGAATGACTGCCATTCTAGAGCATGTGGTGTTCATATGTCTAGGTATGCTACTGCCCAAAAGATCTTACGAGTAGGGTATTTTTGTCCTTCTTTATTTAACGAATGCATAATCGCTGTTCAAAAATGCCATGCTTTCCATACCTATAATCACAAGATACGGTCACATCCTGCTCCTCTTCACCCTATGGTCTCAGTTGGTCCCTTTGCAAAATGGGGCATCGATTTCATGACATGTCACCCTCACTTAGCCGGGGGGCATGGTTACATCATTGTAGCCATCGATTACTTTACGAAATGGGTCAAGGCGATGCCGACATTTGACAACACTGGAAAAAATGCAACATTATTCATTTTTAATCACGTTAGAGCTCGTTTTGGTGTTCCCCAAGATATCGTCACTGATCACGGTAGCCACTTCAGAAACTTCATGATGTCCAAACTTACTGAAAAGTTGGGTCTTCGCCATGATAACTCAACACCCTATTACCCACAAGCCAACGGCCAAGTCGAATCAATCAACAAATTTCTCATAACTATTCTCCGACGTATGATAGGGATTCACAAAACAAGTTGGCACACAATGTTGTTTTCGGCATTGTGGGCTTACCAGACATTCGTCAAATCTGCCACTAGGTTTACACCTTTCCAGTTAGTCTATGGTGTGGAAGCTATTCTCCTGATTGAATGTGAGATGCCCTCTTTAAAACTAGATGTTGAAATCCTACCAAACACTTCTGCTAAGGAAGAACATCTATTGTATCTTATGCAATTAGACGAAACTCGAAGCGATGCTACCCTAGTTATAAAAGCTCAGAAGAAACGTGTCAAGGCCTAATACGACAAACATGTCAAGCCTCGCATTTTCTTCGAAGGAGATCTCGTTCTCCTCTATGATCAAGATCGAGATACGCTAGGAGCTGGAAAATTTGAAGCCATGTGGCGAGGTCCTTATATCATTCGACGAGTTTTGGAAAAAGGAGCTCATGAGTTAGTAGATTACGACGATATCCCTTTGAGTGAACCCAGGAATGGGTTGTACTTGAAGAAGTACTATGCATAAAATCATCTATGCACGAGTACTTGTATTTTTATTGTATCATACTTCTTGTGCGTTACTATAGCTTGCTTTTTTCGTTATCTGGTCTCTGCCCTTATGTGACGTTGTGTTTGATTTCCAGATGTCAGAGTCTTCTCTACCTTATATTGGCTTCGCTGATGGCGCTAGTCGTAGTATTCAGAACCTTGCTTCCACTGCATGGGCAATTTACGCCCCTACAAACAAACTTGTCTCCTTACGAGGTGTGTGTATCGACTGTGCGACCAACAACATTGCAGAGTATAGCGTCGTTATTGAATTATTGGTTGATGCTATCTCACTTAGAATCCGTCATTTGGTTGTGCGACTTGATTTGCAGCTTGTAGTACTACAGTTAAGTAATGTCTATACTATTCGAAGTCCTACTTTGTTATGGGTGTATTTGCGAATTCGCCTCTTGGAACGTTATTTTGATTACATTGAATATCAACATATTCCTAGATGTCTAAATACATTAACAGATGCATTGTCTAACTATGTATTAGACAGACATTTGGATCATTTATAAATCAATCACATCAATTTTCACACAATACAAGGTAAACCGATAGAAGTCGTCTGTATAAATAATGATCAAAAGAGTTTTTTACAAAAAAAATTTGTCCGAAGACCAAAATGTCAAAATCTAAAGCTCATAGCTTCTAAAAGGTGACATCATGGATGACGTTCACGGTAACACACGAATGCCCGGGCAACTCTACGGAGCAGTCGACTCATGGACTCTGACACTCCCACTGTATGACGTTGATCACGTCATGGAATCTCTCCAGGAGGCATGTCTGGTATATCTACTTTCAAGCCCTCCAGGTTTTGTTCCACTACTTGATAATCCCTAGCTTCCCATTGTGGCACACTGGCGCTACTTCTCCTCGCCGCTGAATGGGAGAAGTACCATGAGGTCGATAAGGTCCCACATCTGTGTCATCAACAATGAATTTTGTATTTAGTCTTTGGACGAACATATAAAAAACATTTGAATATGATAAAATTTACAAAAACATTTAAAAAAGAAAAAAATTGTGTACTTCTTACCAAGTTCCCCCCACTGAGTATCCTCCGACAGGACTAAGTCTAGATCTCCTCGGAAATCCAACCCGGCATAAGCATAATCATCAACCATCAACATTTGTGGTTGCAGCCAATCAAAGAAGGTATCATCATACTTGATTATTGGTCCAGCTACGTGCCGGGCCATGAGCTGACACCATCTCAACATTCTTGGATCCCTGGGAGCCGGTAAATTCCACTCCACCTGCAGCCTCAATAATGGAACCCTCTCAAGAAAGAAGGACACTAACAAAGATCCGTACTTGAATTTCTTCAGGTTGCCGCATATTCATTTGGTCAACTGCCTTTTTATGCTACGAAGCACTGCATCTGCCTAGTTAAAAACTCGAGGTTCAGTACACTCAATAGCATATTGAAAGTAACTCTGGAGTGTCATGTGAGGAGCAGAGATCCCAGCCATCCGAGCAATGGTGAATGAGATAGTACAGAGGGTCAAATCCCGTACTCCCCAAATAGCTACTTTCCCTTTCTTCCTCTCTGCCTTGGGAACACAGTGTAAGCGACAGTACTCACTCATGGGCAACCCACCACCTCTACTACTAGTCAGGCTCACGTGGTACCCACGTCGTGACAATCCAGTCAAGAAGTAAATGTCATCAATATATAAGGACAGTGTGTGGACCCTTACATGAAATACCTACTAATCGGGATCCCACATACGCACAAGGTACTCTAATAACCTGACTTGGGCCCTCACGCTCGGGATACGAAAGTACTTCAGAAGGCCACAATTTCTCAAAGCAGCAATAGTGGGTGGATGATTTCCAACAATGGCATTTTCTTCTTCGTGATCCCTTTCACGCCATTCAAGAACCATTTTGATGGCCAATTACCTGCATAAGAATCACAAAAAGAGGATTAGCAACTCTTTTCATGAATTGGTTCTCTTTCATTGAGTAATTTTAAAAAAAAAAATTGTGCTTTGCAGTTCTCGCAGGTGCCCTTTAGGCACAGTGTAAGAACCTCGCAGGCTGTTGTGGGCTCACCTGCGAGAATGACCCATTCTCGCAGGTCCCATGTAGCCCACTTGCGAGAATGGCTGAGCGCAAGTAGGGCTCACAAAACCAACTCAAAAAATGAATTGTAACCAATGAAAATGAAAAATTAAACCATGAAAGAGTAGAGGACAAAGAGCCTACCTCACTGTCGCTGACGGTTCAACGAATGGACGCTCGTAACTCCCGCAATCTGACGTCGAACTTTATAGTGGAAAAGAGGGGTTTTTGGGCTCAAATAGTGGAAAAGTGAAAATGATATGGTAAAAAGAGTTTTACTCCTTTATATTTACTTTTACCATGTTATTTGGTTTTTTATGATTATTTATCTATTAAACCCTAATCCCTAATGTCCTTTTGAGTGTAACTTTTGCAGGTGTAATGAATTCGATGTTTATATACAGTGATGTAGACATAATTTTTCTTTTTCATCCATGTTTTGATTATTTTTTATGGTTTTTGTATAAAACCTCGAGCATGGTCTTTGTCCGTTCTCGCACTCAAAAATACATGAGAACGTGATCGAGCATACTTTTATCACTTTTTCGGGCTCAACAAGGTTATACGAAAAAGGAACTCCCCTGGAGTCCTCTTTAAGCTCTTTTTAGACTCTCTAAACATGAAAAGATTGTCGAGCGATATTGTTCTTTTCACGCTCGTTAAAGTATTTGAAGAAAACGTCTATTGAGCGATAATTTATCTCTTTTTCGGTCTCATCAGACTACTTTACGAAAAAGGAACTGAGAGAGTTCTCTTTTAAGTGTTTTTCTAGACTCTATAATCATGAAAAACCTTCGAGTTTTCTATCTCTGGACTCGTTAAACAAACATTGACAGACTCATAATGGGACCGAACCACTCCTTCTTAGGGTTCATTAAACATAATCCGAAGGACTTATCCGAAGGATAAGCTTATATCAACAAGCATGTGTTATCCTCCTCAAGATTGTGTAAAAATAAAGAGGTACTCGCCAGAAATGGTGGGGGGAAATTTTGGAAAGGGATATGTTATTATCTTCGTATTGATTGGCAGTAAGTGTCGCTCTTGAACATGACACCCCCTATTCATTATATTTGAAGCCGGTTTGGGAAATCCATTTGTCTCTCATTCGATTTGCTACAAGGTCATTCCCTGTGTCGTCTTTGAGTCAATGCTGCCAAATCATTGGTCGTGTCATTCATATGTTCAAGAGAAGTCCATCTGAAACCTCGATTGAGTCAGCCATCTACAGTTGTCCATTCTCTCCGTGTCGGCCTTCCCTGTGTCCAGTTTAATTTACATCATACTCTGTTTCACCTTCAAAATCTGTTACTCATTTCGTGTCATTGATGGGGGATACATCAAGGCCCTCCTGTGACAAGTTTTGTTCCATCGACTTCAACCCATTATCCAGAATCAAGACTTAGAAATTTTTGGTACCTTGGAACCTGCATGCCTCAATGGCATGTTTCCTCGCTTTAGACAGTGGGTTTACATCATTGACCCCTAATCGAAAGATTCCATCGGATGTTCAACTTCAACTCACTCATTCACACTCAATGGATTGTACTAGAGTACCTTGGGAGTCATTGACATAAATGGTGATTTCCCTCGCACTTGTTAACGGTTTCATCAATGACCGGTAATCAAGTGGTTTCTGCCATGTTCGACTTCAACACATGTAATCACATGGTTAGATTCGTACTTTTGCGCGACGAGATTGAAGACCCTGGATATCATCTCTTTGTCTAGGTTGCGATGGAGTATGTATAATTTGTGACACATAGATCCACTTTGTATGTCTCGTGGCTATGTCGTCTTAATTTGAAATTTCTCGCATACATCCACAATGTATTCCTGGTGGCTATGCTATATTTTGATGGCATGGATCCACAGTGTATGATTGGTGGCCATGACCTATGTCTACAATGTCATCCATCTGTGATCTGAGTATGGGAATGCCTACCTCAGAATTGGTATATTTGATATTCTGCAGATGCTTCGTTGTTCACAGGTTTCCGATTAGGTGCACTCCGGGTTTCTGACACACACATGCAGCTTACAAAGTCTTTCGGTTGTCACTTGTTCCGGCCTCATACTTTAGGGAGCATTCTGTTACCCATGATTTTGGTCATCATGATGATGTATTGATGATGGTGTACTCAAGCTCCTCATAAGAACTTTGTCCTGAGTAAATTGACATTCATCTCTTCCCAGAAAACATACTTTTGAAGAGAGTTCGTAGGTTGCCAATATACCAGGGTGCGAGAATGACCCATTCTCGCAGGCTGCCTTAAGCTAGGGTGCGAACTTCTCACACTGTGTTAAATAGCTAGGGTGCGAACCTTCTCTAAAGCATGGAAAAAGATGAATTATCGATGGTTCTAGAAGGGAATATTCTAGAAGAATGGGTTGGCATTCAAATGGTTATCCTTGTACTAGATTCCCTGATATTGTGGGATCATTCTTATCTAAGTAACCATCTCATTCTCTCCTATATATTGATGGAATTCTCATGGAAAAGGTTAAGCAAGATTCATTGGAGAATTGGTGAAAGAATTGTGTGAAGGATTTAGCTTGAATAGGAGCTTGGAGACCCTAGTAAAGTCTATCAAGAGGTTTTGATCTTCTTCATGCAAGGATCGAGCAAGTGTGTTTGTTGGATCCAAGAGCCATCGAAAGGAAGCTTGTGACATCAAGGCGATCAGATTGTAATCTTTACTTTCAATTAATATGATACAGTGGCATGTCCCTTTCCCATAAATCTATTCTTACTTTATTGTGTAATTCCTTGATCATACACATAAGTTGACAGTTGAATATATTTTTCTATCTTCACTTTGGTTGGTTTG
>ML794535.1:248520-263993 GCA_009831015.1 Picea engelmannii
GGTGAAGGTGGTTTTATCTTGATCTTGAGGTGCAATTTTAATCTGGTTGTACCCACTGAAACCATCTAAAAATGAGAAAAATTTCTTACCTGACAAATTATCTAACACTTGATCAATGAATGGTAATGGAAAGTGATCTTTCTAAGTGGCTTGATTTAAAGCTTTGTAATCCACACATACTCTCCATTTCCCGTTCTTCTTAGGAACTATTACCAACAGGGACACCCATTCACTGTCTGATATAGGATAGATAAACCCTGCATTGAGCAATTTTTGAAGTTCTTCCTTCAGGATTTCTCTTAAATTTGGGTTCATTCGTCGTTGAGGTTGATAGATTGGTCGACAATCTTCCTTAATATATATTCTATGAGTACATAAGTCAGGGGAGATTCCCTTCATGTCTGTGTAATCCCATGCGAATGCTTCTTTATTTTCCTGAAGTAACTTCATTAACTGTTGTGTTTCAGCATCTGTCAAATGAGGGTTTATATTTAATGTTTTGCCAGGTTCAATTTCGACCGGTATGCTTTTGGAGGAGATGGTTTTAGGCGTTTGAGGTGGGCTTTCTAAACTGAGGTTTTCTGGATCATCAGACTCCAATAGTGCAGTTAATTGATTATGAATTTGTGGAGTGACAGAGGAGGGCTCGCAAATAAAATTATTGATGATTTCATCCTCAGTAGAGTTTTTCAGGCTTAAATCTTGTCCGATAGTCAGAAGAGGTTGAGTAGGTTGATCCTCAAAATCTACCCATACGAAATTATCATTATTGGCCAAGGGTGTAGCATGAGGATAGAGGGTAAGCTGCTTTGTTTCATAACCATTTGAAATTGTCATTGACCCTGATCTACAGCTGATAAAAGCATTTGCTGTGGCTAGCCACGGTATACCCAGAATTAGAGGGTGGCCCCCCAACTTTGTTTTGGGCTGCAACACTGTAAATTTGACTGGATAATTCCAGGATTCCACAGAGATACTGAGGTCTTCAATAAATCCTTCTGGTTTAATTGTGGATCGATCAGCCAATTCTAGGATAGTTGGGGTCTCTCTGACTTCACCTTGTAATTGTAGCAGTTGTAAGGTTTCTAAAGTCATGATATTGATGGCTGCTCCTAGGTCTACCAGGACTCAAGGGATTATCATTTTTCCAACTTGTACTATAACAGTAGGGTGGCCAGGATCACCATATTTGACTAGGGGAGTCTTGCCTGTCATTAATGCAGATCCTACTAGGCTTTTTAACACAGATATCTCGCATTGTCCTAGCATAGATAGGTACATCGCGGAGCGCTTGTAGTAGAGGAATTTTAACATATAAATTATGTAATTCCCCTAAAATATTAAAGGCTGGTGGTTCAGGCGTTTTAGTTAAGGCTAGACGCTCAGGAAATGGTGGTGTTGCTGTTTCAGCAGCATTGTTAGAGGATGATTGTACCTTTTCAAGTACATCATGCTCTTGTGTTTCCTCTTTGTCAGGAGAGGTAACATCAGCTATGGTAGGTTCCACTATTCTCTCTGATCGAAGATGAATATCATTGCATTGTGCAGGGAGAAGGGAAAGTGTGGGCTGGTTATAAATATCAATGCACTGCACAGCTTTATTATTCGGGTTGGGGTTAGGTTGAATAGGTAGCTGGAGTCTCATCGTTTGGTTGTTTGGAGGAGTACCTGCTGGTAAGGAGAGTGTTTGTGGGAGTTGAGGTAATTGATTTTGAAAGGCAGGTTGTTGTCCTCTCCAATTTTGATTCCACTGAATCTGATATGGCTGTTGTTGTTGTGGAGGCCAAGAGGTCCACATTGAGGGATCAACAAAGGGTGGGTTATTTTGATGCATGGGTGGGTAAGTTTGTTGCATGGGTGGGTAAGTTTGTTGCATGGATGGGTAATTCATTTGATTAGTGTACTGCATTTGATTGTAGGGGTAACTCATTTGATTGAAAGAAGAGTTATTGTTCCAACGATTAGAAGATGCAAATGGCATGTTAGAGTTCATACCTTGTCCTCGCGGTTGTCATTGCCTCCTCTGTGTCATCAGATAGACAGCTTCAACTTCTTCGTCCGTTGATTGTAACGCTGCCTTGATCCCTGGTAAAGATGGACAATTTTGGGTATCATGATCTTTGCCACAGATAGTGCAGATTGGTTTTCTATCCAGTGGACATTCTCTTTTTGGGTGCTTATCCCTGCATTGAAGACAAAAGATAGACAAGGTTGCTTCTGTTTCTGCTTTCTTTTTCTTAATCTGCAGGGTATCCATTTGTGAGGCAAAAGATCTTCACATTTTAGTTTTAAAATCTTCAAGTAAATTACCTATCTCGGCTCTTGTTGCTCCCCCGCTGGCTGATTTTTGGACTCTAGAAAATGTGGTGTCCCTGCTATTTAATCTGTTTCTTGAAGCTCCCCTTGAACATATTTTGCATAAATTGACAATTTCATCATATGATTCCTTGGATATATCCCCTTTCCCAAGCATATTCAGCACGTCCAGAGAGTCATCCCTTACCCCTTTTAATAAAATAGTTTTGAGAATATCCTTACTTACATTGGGATGACTGAATCTTTGCAGATTGTATTGTAGCCTCTCTACAAAGTCTTCTAGATTCTCGTCCTCTTTCTGCATCATTTTAAATAGATCCTCCCTCTTTTCTCTCGTTCTGCAGTAGTTCTGGTACTTGTTCAGAAATTTCTGTTTCATTTGGTCCCATGTTGTGATTACATGGCCTCCAAGGCTCATAAACCATTTTAGTGCATTCCCTTTTAGTGTTGCTGGAAATAACTTCAGTTTCTGAGCATTAGAAACGTAATCATAGCTTCTACATAATATATCAAACTCAAAGAGAAATTCATCAGGATCCTCTGAAGATAAACCATGAAAATTAGGCAATACTGAGAGTGGAATGTTTTTCATGGGGGCTGCTCCTCTAAGGAGATCGCCAATAGGAAATCCTAATGTAGAAAAAGAATTTTCATCTTTTACCTCTCCTTCAGGATCTACCTGTTCTTCATGATGCAATTGTTCATTGTACTCATCCATGTTTTCCTCTATATGCTCCCCTGCTGCACTTGCTCTGTCCTCAATGTCTCCTACTGGCTTCTGGACTGTTTCCGAACTCCAAACTTCTTTCCCTGTTCCAAAAATTGCTCGAAATGAAGGCTGGGAATTTTGTTTTTGAAGGTTTGGTCGTTGAGCAGCAGATTCAGACTTTGATAAAATTTCGTCAATGTAATTATTTCTTCCTCCTTTTCCTTTTCCCTTGCCACCTGTAGGGTTAGTGTCCTTGGGGTTTTTCATGCATTCTTTTTATCTAAAGAAAAGAAATCACAAGTGATTTTGAAATCTATAGCTATCTTCCCCGGCAACAGCGCCAAAATGTTGGTCACTATAATTGCTTAATTGATTCAAACAATCAAGTGATACATAAATTATCAACCCAGGGAAGTCTTTTATTTCAAAGATAACCACGCACTATATATGCTCAATTCCAAAGGCAACTTAGTGTTGTAGTAAAGAAACTTATACTAATCACACTTGCTTGAATAAACTGAAGTTCTGAATTAAATCACAGGAAAGTATCTTCCCTATTGCAGATCTTTAAAGATTAATATAAGAATCCTGGATTACATTAAGATGATACTTGCAATGGGAAAGAACAACTATTCTACAATCAGAGAACAGGACCCTTACTCTCAACAGAGACTTCAGTACTAACACTCTTTCATGAAAACAGTAAGCAGAAGACAATTAACTCTATCTAACAGAGAACAAGGCCATCTAGTTCCTTCCTTTCTAAGCAAGAGCCTTAAGCCTTATTGCTGTTTAGCACACTTGTGAAGTTGAGGTTTACAGAGAATAGGATAGTCTGATCCCTTCCTTTCTGAGCAGGGACCCTTAACCCAGTCTCTGGCTAGCACACCTGCAGGAATGATGGAAATCTACAGAGAACAAGATGTTCTGGTTTCTTCCTTTCTGAGCAGGAACCCTTAACCCAATCCCTGGCTAGCACACTTGCAGAAATAAATGAAATCTACAGAAGACAAGGTATTTTGATTCCTTCCTGTCTGAGCAGGAACCCTTAACCCAATCCCTGGCTAGCACACTTGAAAGATTAAATGAAATCTACAGAGGACAGGATGTTCTGATTCCTTCTTGTCTGAGCAGGAACCTTTAACCCAATTCTCTGGCTAGCACACTTGCAGAATGAAATGAAATCTACAGAGGACAGGATGTTCTGATTCCTTCCTGTCTGAGCAGGAACCTTTAACCCAATTCTCTAGGTAGCACACTTGCAGAATTAAATGAAATCTACAGAGGACAGGATGTTCTGATTCCTTCCTGTCTGAGTAGGAACCTTTAACCCTGTTTCTGGCTAGCCTCATAAAATCATCACACAATATTGCTAATGAAAAGAATTACGAATTTCATTCAATAATCTAAGACAGAGTCAGTAGTGTTTTAGCAAAGCGGAATCCATTAAAAACAGTGTTTCAGCAAACGACAGTTAAATCAAATCATAAACAGAAATTGTACTAACACACTTCTAAACTAATGGGTGAATCTTGTGATGAAGGTGGGCCCTCCCTTCTCACAAGATTCCCCTGAAACGAAAAATCTAGAGACGGATACTCAAAACAATATTTTCATTCATCTATCAAAATATCATATTACAGTCTGAAAAATAAAGCATGTCCCTCGTCTGAAGCTTTTCAATACATAAAAACTTGGATCTCTCGAATGGTGATTTCCTCTGATTTAAAGAGGAAATCCCTTCGATATAATAATTACAATGCATATCTGAGTCCTATCCTAAGTCGGATCTTCTTTCTAAACCAGCATAGGATGTCCTAGTCTCATGCAATCAAATGCTATTACAGGAGCTGAATGGGGTATTGTTATTACGACTGGTGTAACAGCTTCTTCCCATTATTGCTGATGTTGTTTCAGCATCGCAATTCACGGGCTGTTTTAGCCACGTGAATTGCGCTCTGACTATGTCGGCCTTCTTGTTGACCGCTTTGACTGTAATGGCTTCCTTTGAGTTTCAGCATCGTCGGTCCTGGCGGTTTCCTCTGTGTTTTAGCATCTGCAACTCTGGACTATGTAACAGCTCCGTGTTTCAGCATCTGCGACCTTGGACTATAAGGCAGCTCCATGTTTCAGCATCTACAACCTCGAACTGTATAGCAGCTCTATGTTTCAGCATCTGCGTCCTCGAACTATAAGGCAACTTCGTGTTTCAGCATCAGTTATGTGTTTCAGCAACAGCGACCTTGGACAGTTCTGTGTTTCAGCAATAGGCCTCAAATGCTAATATGCAGTTTTGGACACTTATGCATTTCTAATCAATGGTTAAGTACGAGAGTGATGTAAAATATTATGCAAAACAGATTAAACGTATAGTAATGAGAAGGGACATTGTATACCTTTAGGATGATCAGATAAAGTGATAGTATGAGTCTAAATATGGGTGATCAAGAGTATAATAGTGGCAAAAAGTATAGGCAAAAAGGTACATTGTGTGGTCCTAACAATAGAGATAGAGGACTTGTTGCCCTCCATGCAGACTCATATGGTGGGGTTACCTCAGACATGGGTCTGATTGTTTAGGCATTTGGGTCGGGCTGTATATGATTATAACAGGGCCCATAGGCCTTGAACAGCCTTTTTAGACTTTTATGTGCCTCGAGCATTGATATGTATATATTTTTTGAGGGCATAAGCCCTAGTGACTCGTTATGGTTCCCATTTTTTGAGGTGCTTGCACCCATCGATGTACTCTGAGGATTTTATGATGTATATATATGGTTTTTATTTCTTTTCTGTGTCTTTATGGATTATGTGTACAAAAATGTATTTACATGTGTTTGATCATGATCTTTTTTATGTGTGAGCAAGATGCCAATCTAAAATGTGATTAGCTAGAGCATCCGTGATTTGATTTAGACTCCTAGGAACATGAAAATATGTAATATAATCAAAGTTGTGTTCCAAGAGACGTACCCTAAGGAATCGTCGGTGTAAAGTAGGATCGTGCACACGGTATATTCTGTTTAGTTGCGACACAACCAGTTGAGCGTCTAGATAGACCCGGAGACGAGAGATACCCAATGACAAAGCATCACGAAGAAACTCAATAACTGCGATATACTCAGCAACATTGTTTGTGGTGTCACCTAAGTATATCCCTCTGGAAGATAACAACTGCCCCTGCGGTGTAAAGATTACCCAAGCTGCGGAGGCAAGCCTCCACGTGTGTCGACTAGCACCGTCCGCATACCCAATGAACACCTCAGACTCACTTGACATTTTCCATAGTGACGAAATATAACATTAATGACATGTCCATGACATGTCCATGACATGTTTTACAAAAGAAACGAAAGAAAGTAATAGCACAAAGACTATACATATGTTACAAAAAGTTACCCATAGTGACGATGCTATGAGTAATACTTCTTGAGGTAGAGCCCATTTCTAGGCTCCTCCAAAGCATTCCCTTCAAAATCGACCAGATGATAAGTGCCCTTCTTTAAAACCTCCTTAACAATGAAGGGTCCGAACCACATGGGTTTAAACTTTCCTGCCCCCAGGGGGTCCTTATCTTGGTCATAAACCAGGACAAGGTCACCCTCAGAGAAAACCCGAGGATGAACGGACCTATCATATTGACACTTAACCTTATTTTTATGAGCCTCGTTGGCCAGGGCCGCATCGCGATGCTATTCATCAAGCTGCTCAAGGTGTACTAACCATTCTTCAAGTGGAGAAGTGTCTGGCAATAACTGTACTGCCAATTTCAGAGATGAAATTTGACATTCGATGGGCAAGACTGCCTCCAGCCCATAAACGAGTTGGAAAGGTGAGAAACTGGTTACAGTCTTAATTGATGTTCGATAAGCCCATAATGCTGAGTATAACATCAAATTCCAGTTGGACTTGGCTGAGTTGATGGTTCGTTGTAGCATTGTCTTAAGAGTTTTGTTAACAACTTCCACCTGCCCATTGGCTTGGGGATAGTAAGGTGATGAATGTTCTTTCCGTAACCCAAGCTTTGACGTTAACTCGGACATCATTTGGTTCTAAAAGTGACTTCCATGGTCAGTGAAAATCTCTCTCGGGACTCCAAACCGTGCTATAATCTGGTTAAATAAGAAGAGAGCTACAGTCTCTCCATCATCTTTGAACATCGGCATAGCTTCCACCCACTTAGAGAAGTAGTCGACAGCTACAATGATATAGCGGTGCCCCCTCACTGATGGGAGGTTACAAGTAGTGTAATCAATCCCCCACTTGGTGAAGGGACCGACGGTGATAACAGGAAACATGGGAGCTGGATGTGCCCTCATCTTCCATGAGAAGATTTGGCACGGATGGCACTTCTTGATCGACTCGATACAATCTTTTATAAGCGTGGGCCAAAAGTAACCTGCTCATAAAATCTTTTGGGTTGTTGCCAACCCGGATAAGTGACCGCCACAAGCTCCTGTATGAAAATCGTTGAGCACTATGACGGCCTCCTCATGAGTGAGACATCGACGCAAGATGCAATCTACACCTCTCCGATACAAAGTATCATTGAGTATAAGATAGTTCTTGGCCTGATGGCGTATCCGCCGACGCTCATCACGAGAAGAAGAGGTAGGACACTTCAAAGTCTGGAGATAGATGAGTATATCTCCATACCAGGGGTTAGACGATTCGATCAAAAACATATCCCCCCGGATAGGTGATTCCTCATGCACAACGTCACCTGAATCAACCGAAAGTTTCGAGATAAGTTCTGTGAAGACCAACGAATTCTTGGACTTCGTTGAAACGAAGTCTAAGTCAAATTCTTGGAGGATGACCATCCATCTACTGATTTTTCCGTCGATAACTCGTTGTGTCAACATGTACTAAAATGGATTCATGACGGCAACGATAGTGGTCTTACGAAACAGAACATAGTGACAGAACCACTGAACAGCGTGAACTGCTGCCAACGCAAATTTTTTCGAGATGGGTATAATTAAGTTCCGGTCCTACGAGGCCTCGGCTCAGGTAATAGATCACGTATTCAGAAAATGAATCATCTTCCTGAACTAAAACCATGCCTATGGTTGACTCTACGGTAGCCAGATATAATAGGAAATCCTTGTTATAATTCAGTGGCCATAGCAGAGGTGCGGTTGTAAGGGCGTGTTTCAATGCGTCGAAAGAGCGTTGTGTTGCTTCATCCTAGAGAAAAGGAATTTCTTTCTTCAGTAAATGCATGAAGCCCTTGGTGATTTCAGCATAGTTGGTGATGAAGCGTCGTAAGAAGTTCGCCTTGCCTTGAAGACTCTGAAGTTGTAAAATTGTGCGTGGGGGGGGCAACTGGACTATTGCCTCCACCTTGAGAGGATCGACCATGATCCCCATTGTTGAAATGATAAAACCTAAAAAACGTCCTGACGTGACACAAAAGCTGCACTTGTTGGGATTTAAGTGAATCCGGAAGTAGCGATAGCATTCGAAGATTAGTCGGAGGTGCATAGGATGATCCTTTCGCTTGCGAGAGCGTGATGCTAAATCATCTAGATAGGCCTTGACTATATGTTTGAGGTCATGAAACGCAAAAGACATGGCCCGCTGGAAAGTTGCTCCAGTGTTCTTGAGACCAAAAGGCATTTTTCGATAGGCGAATGTACCCCACGGACAAATGAAGGTCGTTTTGTGTTGGTCCTCAGGTTTGATTTGGATTTGGTTATAGCCCGAGAAGCCATCCATGAACGAAAAGGCTTCACAACTGGCGCACTCATCAATGATCTGGTCAATGAATGGGGTTGGATAATTATCTTTTGGACATGCCTTGTTCAAATCACGGAAATTGGTACATACGCGAATCGTGCCTTGTTTTTTATCAACTGGCACAGGATTTGACACCCATTGAGTCAAGTGAATAGGGTATATGAACCCTACCTTAAGCAATTTCTCAACCTCAGCCTTGATGGTTGCTTCCTTCCTAGAATTAACTGGATGAAGTTTCTGCCGAAAAGGCTTAGCGTCTAGATACATAGTGATCTCATGTTCAACTATTTTCGGATCGATGCCTGGCATTTCCTCGTAAGACCAAGTGAAAACATCGCTAAATTATTTAAAAAGATCTGTGTAAATATGAATCTCTTCGGGGGAGCAATCCGCTCCGACGAAGACATTCTCCACAATGTTAGGGTTTCGGGAGATATTGATGGGTATCGTGGCAGCGATAGTCTCCATATTTCCCTCAGCATAAATATCTTGTGTAGCTAAGAGGTTAATGGGACAAGGCTGATCTCCCGTCATGGTGATAGTGAATTCTCCTACCTCGATTCGATGTAACTCTGGGAGGAAATATGATCTGTGATGAAGATCTTCCCAGGGTTTGTCCGGACCAGTCATTGCTTCGATTGTTGCTTCATCAGAAGGCAAGACTAAATCCAATGAATCGGTGTCGACAAGAGAATCTTGAGCCCAGATAGGCTCTAGGAGTGGATCCAACTCTTGTGCGAGAATCGGATCAGATGTAGTTGAAGTTTGCTGAACCAAAGAGTATGCTACTTCGGCGGCCGACAAGGGCATAGACATGCCTGCATGCCCCGTCGCATCCATCGTATCTGATGGGGAAGGAAGAATCCACGGATCCTGAAAGTAAGTCGTGCGGAATGACGAAACATGGAAAATCTCAGCCTTGTGGTGAGTCGATATAAACTTGACATCGCCTTGAGGAGGTGGGTAATCGAAGGTACCCATCAAAGATGGGCACAAACCAACTCCTACATTGACAACACCGGCTTGAGGATTATCTACCATGGGAACCGTGGATTCCCCCAAGGCTGGGTCAGGTCGAGAGAAGGACAACTGATCAATAGTCACTATCAGGCCTTCATGTGGAAATAGTAAGACTCGGAAAACTGTAGCGACCATCGCTTGCATTGCATAAGTCCAACTACGACCTAACAATAGATTGTAGTCGATGGGGGCATCAAGTACCTCTCCTTTGACACACACGGTCTTCCCCCCTAACTGCACAGGGAAAGAAGGAATGATGCCATGCGGTCGGAAAGAACGACCATCGAACATAGTGAGGAGAGTAGGTGATGGAGACAACTCAGGTTGACCTATGGCTTTCCAACATGCTAACGACATAATGCAAGTCGAAGCGCCCTCATCTACCATCGTGCGGAAGATATTTTGTTTAAAAGTTTTCGTGGGGTGAGCCACTACTATCTGAAACGCGACTTGGTAAGGCAAATGAGATTTCAAGTCAGTCATATATAACATGATGGTACCCGGGTTACAAGTCTCAGTAGAGCCTAAAGCAGCCAACAAGGCTTTCCTCTGAGCAGGGCAACTTTGGAGGACCTCCAAAGCAAACATAGCACAAGGGGTTTGGGATAAATCTTCCACCACAGAGTAGTTATGGGCAGCCCTTGCGTTTGAATTGTGAGAAGACCTCTTAAACGCACCCTTTGGAATGCATGTCATTGTTTCACCCAACGTCTTCTCGATCTGTAGAGGAAGAGATGGGATCTCGGCTTCCTTGCCTTTCTCAGGGGCACTTGGCTTGCTATAGTCGTGCACTCTAGTCGTAATGAAAGCGTCACTTTTCACCATATATACGTTCGCGGAAGATGAATTTTTTAGGGGAGGGCAGTTTTCTTGGCTGCCCACCTCGGCACTTGTAGAGGCTTGAGTTAAATTTTGCCCATGCTGAAAGGTATTAGTCAACACGGCTTGTTGTTGCTGCGTGACAAACTTTTGGGCCTCTGTAAGTCGATGGCATAGATGGGTTGGGTGGTCTTCCACACATAGGTTGCATGGATACCTCGCCTTCCTCTTTTCTGTGGTGCCCTCGCCAGCATTATCATTTGGTTTTTTATCCCCCTTATTCTTCTTGTGTTGTTTTTTCTTCCCTTCGGGATGCTAGTTGGCCTTTGGGTTAGTTGTCTATACGGAGTGTACTTCCAACATTTGAGTAGGAGGAGCAGCCAAAGATGTAGTCTGGCTGGCCGCTGAGTGTTGTATATATAACTGCTGCAATTGTTTTGTCAATTGCCCAGCGGGCTTAGTTTGTGTCGAACCAACGATACCGTCAGCATGTGGTCCGACTCTCTTTCTAGTTTTATCTAGAATCGATTGTGGTGCATCCGGCAGGATGGTGTACAATAGACTAGACTGAAAATAGATAAGCTCAAACTGTTGAGCCCTCATGATGTCATCTTCCTCGGAGAAGACCCCTGAAGTCGCAACGTCTTCGGATAACTACAGAACTAAAGACTTAAGGAACCACTCAAGAAGGAATGCTGGTGGGACGGGTACCTTGATAAGACTCTTTCGACATCACCACTCTTGAATATGATCCGAGATATGGTCCGCTGACGTTTGCGAGAAATTGGCTAGCAACTCTGTGCCGACGTCATATCTCACAGGTAACTGGAAATGGTTAAGGAAAGCCATCGCTAGTTCGCCAAAAAAGGAATATCGTGAACGATCAAGCTCTATGTACCATTTCGTGGCACTCCCAATAAGAGTGCATTGAAACAATCGCAACTGGACGGAGTCATCTTTCAGTGAGTTAGATGAACACCATAAGTAGAAAGTAGTCACGTGATCACCTGGATCTTCATTAGGCTTGGCCTCGAACTTTGGGATGTCCGAAGGCAACTTCGTCATCATAGGAGGCCAATGCGGATCGTGACAGATAGGATCATTCAACAACCGTGTTAAATCTGGCAAGTGTAACGTCACCAAGAAAGGGAGTTTAGGTTGCTGCTGATAGCCGGGATAAAAGGGTCCTGGGGTTTGACTGGCACCAGGTTGCCAGGAAAAGTTTGGCTACTGGCCTGGGTTCTAGTAGAAACCGTGGCCCTGACCAGCGTAAGGGTTTTGCATTTGAGGAGACATCATTTGTTGATTCCCCATGAAGGACATAGGATGTTGGGCGTTCATCGTGTTTGATGGACTTTGGGAAGGATTACCCCATGCCGGTCTTGAGGGGAGAGGCATGGAAGTCTGTCCGGGGTTCCATTGACTGTGGAAAGAATTACCCCAGAACGACATTCCAGATGAAGGAACAAATCCTTGTCCTGAGTTCCAAGGTCCTAGTATGTGTGCCCCCAGCGCAGGAATAGTACCCTGTGCCGGCGTAGACTGTCCAAAAATGGGTGTGCCCCCCGATGGGAAAGCAGTGGATGCGAAAGTGTTATTACCAAATGTCCCATTCCAAACAAATGATGACGAACTGACCGATAGAGTTTACGCAGGTGTTCCTTGACTCCCGGCTCCAAATGGACTCGTGTGTGTAGGCGGCCTGGCAGACTGCTGATGCAATCCACCAAGCGACGGGGACGAAGGAGGGATATGACCTCCAGCATAAGGAAAATCATTGAAAGGGACAAGAATTCCCCCAAGTTGACCTTGTAGAGAAGCGTTAGAGCTCCCTGCCCCCAGACCCAAAGTCTGTGAAGTGGAGGAAGTGAGTGCAGGACTTGTACCTGAACTAGGCATACCGTATGAAAACGGAGGGCCTGTCGCACTAGGTGTGTAAAGAGGTGTGGCCGCTGCGATAGATGGGGTCAGTCCACTGTACGATGTAGTTGTGGCTGAGACCATGGTGGCCCGGACCGTCGACAAAGGCAAGTTAGGAGAAGCTTCTCCTGTGGTAGCAACAATGATGGGAATGGAAGAAATCCCAGTTGAAGTAACAGAGTTTGGTTCCATAACTGGGTTAGGCACTGATAGGCGTTCGTAAAATTGAATTGGCACAATAATGTCCGGCCAAATATCAGCGTCTGAGGTTTCAACCTATCCAATATTGGCGGCTGATTCCTCCGAGAGTTGTTCGGGCTCAATGGTTTGAAACCCGGTTGCTTCGAAAGACCCTCGTTGGTCTAACTTCCGCCTCAGTGGTGGCGGGGGTGGCTCCAGTATAATCGGCGGCAGGCCCAGAAGCCTTCATGACCGACAGAGCTATGAATCCTCCACTGTGTGAGAAGATTCACGACACGCTAAGGTATTCTACACGAACAAACAGTAACACTCACTAAAAGAAATCCCCTAGAAGATAAATCAAGCAAGCACTAAACTAGTTGGAAGAACAGTTACAACAACCAACACTAGAGAAAATTACCGGTGCAAGTGCAACTTGAATATAGAAGCACCCTCCAGGTATACTCTGCAAAGCGTGGCCCGATGTCTGTCCTAGGTACCACGGTATACCCCCACAGTCACCCGTGTATGTCCCTAGAAAATATTGGCAACTAGTTTTCCAGCACGTGAACAGTCACCAGGCGGGTACAGTCAGCAGTCGGGTAGACCACAATGAGTAGGGTATCAAGCCCAAAACCTATTAAGGGTATCGAAAGCAAATGGTCTGGAAGACAACTGACGACCTCGAACAGATTCGAGACCCACGAAGTTCCGTGTCAAATTCAAACGACGGAATCCCTTAACAAATCCTTGATATGTGTTCTCCACAATGCTCGGTCCAGCTTTGGAGGGGTTATCTCCGCTACCTTTCCTTACGCGACCTCGTGTTTAGCCCCTGTGTTAGAGGGGGGTCCTAGATAACTTTCCATAACTGGACTTCTACGCTCCCTATTGACAGACTCCAATGTTTGGTTTGAGTGGCCTTGGAGAATTTACTCTCCAACCTATTCCAAGGCCCTAGTCCTGAGCTAGTGTATGCACCCTACAAACAAAAATTCTAATTGATTTTAATTAGCATTGCTTTTAATGGGATTTTTAAGTCACAAGGTACAAAAGTGAAACTGATGGTGTGTAAAAAGACTCAAAGAAAAAATGAACAAGAAATGCTTGGAAACAAAAACTTTTACTAAAATGCAAAACCAACAACTTTTCAACAAGAAAGACTTCTTTTCTTTTCAAATTTACTAAGATTTCATGTAGTAAATATGAAGGACTTTCACTCAAATCTGCGAGCTACTTATACTCTAAATGCACTACAAAAACTTATGCAAAAAGACTTCTTTCCTAGCTACTGATGCAACAACACAATCATCAAACCAAGAAGAAAATGAAACAAGAAAAAAAAAAAATTTATTTCATTGCAAAATAACGCAACAAGGAAAAAGGTTGACAAGAACAAAACCAAGAGAATGAAAAGAAAACTATGGCTTAAAGCACAGATCAAAAAAGAATCAGAGCACAAAATGCAAAAAGCAATCAAGACAGCACCAGTTCTAACACTTGCCTAAAAACCATAAAACAAGTATTTTTTCCTCTTTTGGCTTTTCTATCAAAACATCAACTAACAAACACAGGCTAAGGATACGATGCCCCAACCTGCTGACTGTGCAGCTCCAGACTCTATACCCCTGAGAGGATTTCTTCTCACCACAGGAGGGGATGACTGCCCCACCCAAGCTGAAAATCTACCAATCAAGCCCGCGACTGTCACCAATACAGCACGTGTGCAAACGCGTGCTGAGCTACAACAGCGCGTGGGTACCCGCGGGAAAGACTTAAACAGGCCGCGGGTCTGTAAAAAATTCAAGATTAAACAACACACAGGCAGTCCAGACCTGAAAAAGGCCTCTGGTATTGACAACCAGGTTCTTTAAGAGGCTTGGATGCTATAACTTCAACAGAAAAGGAAAATTTTCAAAAAAGAAAACAAATGCAAAGAACAACCAACACAATAAGGCAAACTGAAAGCAAGATAGTAAACCAACAAGACCCAGACAGGATCCAGAAAGCCCCCTGAGAAGGTAAACTTCTGATAGGGAAGAGGAGACTGCCTCTTAAGCTTCCTGGGCTCTACACGCTACTGAAACCACTACAACAGGCGTTCAAATGCGGGCTGTAGAAGGTTAGGGCGCGGGTTACACGTGTGCAGGCCTGTGCAGGCCTTCTACAGGCCGCGTGTACCTCTGTGTGTCCCGAGAATAAATGTCAAGCAACAGTCAAGGAAAAACTGGTATTGATAACCAGGTTCCCTGCTAGCATTGACCTAATAGACAAAAAAATAAACAAAGAAACAAAAACTGAACTTCTTTGAACTACCCAAGAACCTCTAATGAAATCCGGAAACCCTAAGAGTAAAATCTCTCCAGTGGAGTCGCCAATTCTGTTGTGGGGTTATTCTACCCTATGGACTAACAAGCTAAGGCTTAAACTTGCATGCATATCATGACCCTTCATAAACTACTTTTAACCTTCTACCCCAAATCTAAAACCCTTTCCACATGCACACATGGGAAGAATCAACTAACCTTTTTTATCGACGGTTGGTGTAGATCCTCCGTTGAGCTTTATCCCCTTGCTTTTGCTGCTCCTTCCAAAAAGTGATCCTGCAATCAAGACAAAACTACGCATGCATGCTATTGTTCTACTAGAGGATTAGAGATTAAACATAAATCAGATAAAACATATAAGACTCATGTATTTGGGATGGGAAAAGTATCTTTTTATTAATCTCAAGATGAATCAACTTACAATGATTATAGAGACCGGC
>ML794535.1:280136-293676 GCA_009831015.1 Picea engelmannii
GTATATTCTTGTGACTAAGGAGGAGTTGTTTTCTATCTTATAGTCTTTTAAGAAGGAAAAGAGTCCTGGACCAAATGGGTGGTTGGTGGAGTTCTATATCGAGTTCTTTGATTTGTTGAGAGTAGTGGAGGAGGTAAGAACTTCTAGAGGAATGACCAGCAACCTAAATGGAATATTTACTTCCTTGATACCCAAACATGACTACCTGGAGGCTTGTATAATATTATTGCAAAAGTGATAGCAACAAGATTGAAGAATATCCTTTCTGAGTACATCTCAGCTAAATAGTTTAGTTTTATACAAGGAAGACAAATCCATGAGGGCATTGGTACAATACAAGAGGTCTTACACTCTATTAAACTCTCTCTCATGCCAGCAACATTAATCAATCTTGATTTATCAAAGGCGTATGACAAGGTATATTGGTTGTATCTCGGCTATTGCTAATACATCTTGGTTTCTCGTTGCTTATTGTTAGGTGGATAATGTGTTTTGTAACTACTTCTTCCTTTGCAATATTTATAAATGATGTTGCCTCCAGTTTTTTTAGGCCTACCATGGGGCTCAAGCAAGGATTCCCCTTGTCACCATATATTTTTCTTCTAGTGGAAGAAGGAATGATTAGGTCAATACTTGAGGCTAGGAAGGTGAGATCAATACAAGGTGTCCGAATAGGGTGGAAGTAAGTATCTCATTTGATTTTCATGGATGATGTTCTTTTATTTCTCTTTGGGTCTTGTAGAGAAGGTTCACAATTTTTGGAGTTACTTATGTTATTTAATAAGGCTACAATAATGGAAGTGATTGGTGCTAAGTGTTCTTTGCTTACTTCAAGTATGAATGAAGATCAAGATATTGAGTTCAAAAGACAATTCCCTTATCAACACTTGTACTTGAATGATGGTCTTAAGTACCTAGGATTTACTCTTTAGCCAAATTGTTATGGGGAGGAAAATTGGTGGTGGTCGGTCTCTGAAATTGAGAAAATAATTTCTCTATGGTTCAATTTATGGCTATCAATAAGGAGAAGATTGGTATTAGTGAAGTCAATCCCGAAGGCCATACCTATTTATTGGCATACTTTTGTGCATATTTCGAAAGGCATTCTGGAGAAAATTTGGAAGTTCTGCTATAATTTCCTTTCGAAAAGTTAGTAATGAATTTAAAGGGTCACACTAGGTTAGGTGGCAGGACCTATCTATCCCTAAGGAATTGGAGGGGTGGGGTTTAAAACATATTCACCTTTTTGGCCAGTCCTTGGTAGCAAAGCCCTTATGGATCGTTCTCACGAAGGATAGTCTATGGAGTAGGATCTTGGTTTAGAAGGATATATCCCATGATCCTTTGGTTGAATATATTAGGAAAGAGCATAAATCTATTTAGAATGTGTCTAATCAATGGAAGGCTCTGCCACTAGATTTTCTTGTAATAATCTCTTATTTGGCTTGACATGTGGGTGATGGGACACAAGTGAGGATCAAGGTTGATACTATAATGCACTGTAATAGGAATGTATTCCTTCATAGGGAACCTGTACATAATTTACTATAGGTTGGGAGAACTACCATTAATTAATAAATAAGCCTTTGGAAACAACCTTATGGAAACAAGTTCGGTTGAGTTCTATTGATCTAGGATAGGATAATGATCTAGCAAGGTACTGTGAAATTTTTGTATCATAACTACATAGGAATCACATTAGAGTTTGTGGGAGTTCAAATGAACTTATTTGGGGGTTAAATAAGAAAGGAGGTTCCTTTACTACAAAGCTAGGGTATCATGTGCTTTTTTCAATTGGTGATGTGGCAGGTCATTGGTGGTGGAAATCTCTGTGGAAGGTGAAGGTATCTACCGAATGAAAACTACTCATGTGGTTAGCTCTATCAAACAAGGTTCTGACTTGGGACCATTTACAAAAACAAGTTAAGGTGGGACCTAATAGGTGTTCCTTGTGCATACTTCATGAGTAAACAAACTCCCATCTATTTCTGCATTGTGCTTATTCCTTTTAGGTTTGGCAAGAGGTTGAAGGGTTTCTTGGTTTTGACTCTCAGTGGCATGGGTTAAATATTGAAGCTTGCTTCTAGTCTTGATTCTCAAGGACGAAACTAGAAAGTATTCAAGTAGTGTCATACAAGGTTTTGTGGGGAATTTGGCTTGCAAGGAATGCCTCTTTGTTCAAGGATAAACAATTCCCTACTTTCTAATTCTCTACTTAGGTGATGGGATTACCTCCTTATTACAAGGAGGTCCCTAAACAAACTGATCCTAAGGGTCTATGAGAACTAAAAGTGGATAAATGTATTCCTTGGGGACATTTTGATGGAGTTTTTCAAGGACAAAACATGGCTATTGGTCTTGGGATTTCCTTCTTCCTTTCTGATTCACATTACTTTCATTTCAAAGAAAATATGGGCAGAGTGACCAACAACATTAGAGAACTTATGGATCTTTTTTATATGGTAAAATTTTCCTTGGGCATGGGTATGAGATCCTTCCAAGTATTTGATGACTCCCTTATGGTCATAAACTAGATGTGTGAGTAGGTTCATATTCAAAACGTTGGACTACTTTCTATAGCTAAACAATTGAAGGAGATTTCTAGAGATTTCTAGGATATTAGGTTCACTAATATATGCAGAGAGCATAATTAGGTTTATGATAAACTTTTCAAAGAATGCTTGGAGTTAATGGAGAATCATTTTATCCTTTTTGAATTTCATGAAGGTCATTATGTTGTTATTAGATGACCTTATCTTGATGTATTTTGAATTTGTCATTTATGATCAAGTCTATATTACATTAGTCAGTGACATTTTCATGACAATTATATATGTCTTTTTGTTGAGCTTGTTCTTAGCTCTGTTTTTTGTAGTACTTAATTCCCTCTTGAAGGACCTTTTTGGAGAGTGCTTGGACCACCTTATAATTGTATTTTCTATTCTACTTCAATAAGAAAAAAAAAATTCCTTGGAATATATATGTGTCTCTGTGTGTGTGGCATATTGTCCCCTAAGTGAGTGAGATCAATATTTTCACTACACCCACCCTCCAACTTGTAAGCCAAAGTGACATATTCCTCACGTCTCAATAAGAATATTTTCACTGCACCCACCCTTCGGCTTCTAAACAAAAGTGAGATATTCCTCGTGGCTCAAGAAGAATCTATAAACAACAGTTGGTTCATGAAGAGTGATCATGCCAAGTAGAATTTGAACTCGAATGGGGAGGATAACAATTTATCCTAGCAACCACCCAAGCTAAGCTCGATTTACTTTCAAGACTAAATTAATTATATTAGTTTTGTTAATATATATATATATATATATATATATATATATATATATATATATATATATATATATATATATAATTTTAAAAAATAATGATAAAATTGAAAACCAATTTACTATTATCTTCTCTATAATAACAATGAATACGTAATGTACCCAACCCCTAGTTGGGTCACATCACTGCTAAAACAACCAAATCTATATGAAAAAATAACACACAACATGACACTCAAACTCATGCAACTGTTTATGCTACTTAAAAATGTAATTGCAACTACTATAACTATGCACAACAACAATTAAACAACATAAAAAAACATTCAACCATATGAATAAATATTCGATTGCATCATTCTACTCACAACAAGTAGCATTTAACCAAGATAACTCAGAGTAAATTGCACAACAATTATATCAACAATTAACATGAATAGACACAAGACATAAGAACACGTATCTTAATGAAATGTGCAACCCACTACAGAGGATGGATGCTCCTTCCAACCATAAGATTGATGTTCTAGATATCAATAGCAAGCCACCTCTGAGTCAGGGCTATGAATACACAAGAGACGATTGTCCCTAAGGTTGGCTAATGTCCCTTTCTCAATAGTAAATTCTCATAGAAAATTCCAATCCACCAACTTTCTTCCCCTCAACCTGCATAACCCAAGGGATGGAATCCCCCTTCACTGCTCACAGTCCCACATGCCTTTCCACTCCCCTCCAGGGATTCCAACACAGGTTGGATAGGAAATATACTTGATGGGACCTCAAGAATTCTCCAACTGTTGTTGGAATACTGAGAGGAGGGCGGGGTGAATCAATATGAGCACTTTATACCACTTTTAACCACAGTATATAAAACTCAACTTTATCAATAACATTCAATAGTTTATTATCAATGTATCATCTATGATTGCATTCAATACATCACATCAAGTACACAGTACACTAGTATTTACATGGAAACCCAAATGGGAGAAAACCACATAATGCTTTCTTATATATATATATATATCAAGAATTCATTCATAGGAAGCACCAACTTCCAAATTCTCCAACTACAACTAGAAGGAAGCTCCAACTTGAAGGAAGCTACAACTCCTTGAATTATCTAGATCCAACCAAAAGTAGGATACAATCCCCTGATTCTCAAGCTCCAACCAGATGAAAGCTCCTACTCCCTGTATTCTCTAGTGCCAACTGGAAGGAGTCTACAACCCCCTTTCCATGACCCATCCTGTCACCCTAAAATATAAGTGCCACAATCACTACTACTACCATTGTCAACCTTTCGTTGTCAACATGTCACTATATCCAACCTGTCATTTTAATCAACCTATCAATGTAACCAACCTATTATTACCACTGCCACTGTCACTGTCTCATATAAAAAATCATATCCACTCTCAAACACATGCAACTCATGCCAATATCATCAAGAGAATATTTGGAAACATATTCCCATCATCACCAACACATGCCTCTACCAAGCATGTGCCATTATTACCAACATACCATCACAAGATATGTATCTCAATCAAGTACCAAACCTATATCATGCATCAACCTGTACCACAACCTGTATCATACCATGTACCATAACAAGTGCATGGACCATGCACCAATCCTGTACCATCAAACATGTAAATCAACCATGTACCAACCATGTACATCAACCATCACCATACCATGTACCAATTTGGTATCAAAGAAGTGCATCAACCATACACCAAATCATATACCAAATACAATAAGATATCATCAATGAAATTCCTCAACCATATGCCAAGAATATGTTCCAAATGTGTACCAAGCATGTATATATATCACCAACAAGTAGCTCATACATGTATCTCAAACAATATTCCCAATATCCAAGATGCTCCTCAAACCATGTGCCTCAACCATATACCATATCACTCACGATATGTCTCAATCATGTCATACACCATAACACCATGAACATGTAAAACTCAAAACATGCACATAAACATACCTTTAAATATGTAACATACCTGGTGTATGTGATCACAGACCTGCATACCTTCCTCAACTTCAGCAACAAGAGAATAACATCTTCATCAAACTTTACCTTAGTCTCATGGGACTAGCTTTTGGATTAGTCACAAACCCTATCTGTCAGCAAGCCCAACTGTGTACACGTAATGAATAAGGTATGAAAAATTTACCCAATATTATTCAATGTCTTATCTACAATTCCTCTAAGTTTCACTGCTTGGAACATCCCATAAAAGGAGTTATAGAAAAAATGGCAGACCTTGCTGAATTCTGGCTTATTCTAGAGAGTGAACTTGTAGAGAATGCCGCACACAAAATATTTGATATCAGAATATGAAAATTGTACACAATAGACTAAAGACTATAATATATCCAATTAATTTGGTCTCATGAAATTTAGTTTCTCTATGAAACAGTTATGACTATTTTACCCAAAAAACTTGTTTTAGACTAGTTTCAGGACTAGCCACAAACCCTATCTTCCACAAAGTGTATATCCCAAAATACAACAACCTAGAAGTGGAAATTTCTACCAAAGGTACCTTGATATGTCATATCAATATCATCCAGGTTTTGCTATCAGAATCATTCTAGAGACAATGTTATAGAAAAAATGGTAAGATGACCTGTAAATAACATAGCTTAGAACACATCCTCTCAAGACTTCATCCTCACTTGGAATTTCTCCCTTATTTACTTCATATTCCCTCTAAAACATGCCTCATATATACTTGGTTACCTAATATAAGAATCACTTGATCAATTATATAGATATTAAATGAACTTGTGTGCATATTAAATGTGCTTATGAGAGACTTCTTGAGGTGTATTTATACTTTTTCTAAGTAACGTATTTCCTTAACTTTAGGACAACTTTCCTTAACTCTAAGGCTTCTTGAATATTCTTGTTACAACCACTTTACCCTTTTCATTCATTGAATTGTAACCAACTAGGGGCTTCTTGACCATTCTTCGGGGTTTCTAACTTCACAAGGTCATAACTCATCAACCACGAGGAACCACGTGGCGTACCACATATCACCGGAAATGACATGATGCGTGCTATCCATATATGAGTGTCTTACCTTCATTCAAATTGTCCTTCATGTCCAAATTACTCAACCAACTTTGGGTACTGTAACCACACCTCTAGGGATCCTTGTCCAACGATCTCATGATATCTATGCGGATTTCAGAATTCTCCAATGGTTGACATCAATATTCAAAGGTTGAAATCTATATTCTAGGGTTGACATCGATATTCAAAGGTTGACATCAATGAAAATCAATTGTCCAAACAAATTGTCCAACAATCTCCCCCTTTGGCATTGATGACAACACTAATGGCGTGCATTGATGGAAACACTTATGCATACTCATTCTCATGCTTCCCTTGTGTCCAACTCTCCCCATGTATCCATGCCATTATTCTTATCTCTCCCCCTTTGACATCAATGGAAAAGGGTGTCTCTCCTTGGGGATTCTCCCCCTGTATTCATTCATCTTGTTCTTTCTCTCCATTTCCATGCCTTTGTTCTTTCTCTCCATGTTTCTCTTCATGTTCCTCTTCTATTTAAATGTCAAAGAGTGACTCCCTTTGAAAGTATACATGCTATAAAAAATCATGGGAAAAAGGATAACTCCCCCTATCAGTATGTCTCCCCCTGTCTACATGCTATTGATCTTCCTTTCTGATGACTTGACTTCTATGCAAGGTTCTATGTAGATAAATGTAGGGATACTTGTGAAATGTTTCCTTTACTCTCTTTCATTTCTTCTTATCGTCCATTGGTGTTTCCTCAAGAAATTCATTTACATATATATAAAACATTAATTACTTGATTTCTTCAATCACTTGACCATACTATTCAGTGATTTCCTTCTGATGATATAACTTATGCTGATGGTTTCTCTTTCCCTATTCCATTGTGCCTTTCACTGCTTTCCTTTCTGTGACAAACTGATTCCAATTGTAAATACAATTTTATGCATATTCTCTGACTCATGTCTTATATACCTTCTAAGCATCTCATGAATCTATCTCATATGTCATAAACTATTCATAACCCTGCTACTCAATTGTCCACAATGTTGAACCATCTGTCACTTTACTAATCTAAATAATTATTTGTTGCAACTGATCATCACATATCCCTATTTCTCAGACCAAATCATATATTTCCAATGATCTGCAATGCATCCTCGAACTTGTAATGAATATATCCCTGCCCGAAAAGTGTGTCAATGATATTCCTCTGATGTATGATTCCAAATGATCATGCATTGTGATATATCTATCTAGACCTTCCAATAATCTCATGAATCCATTTCTATTCATATGTCATTAAAATGTCCATGGTTTTTCTAGTCAACTGTATGACTCTACTACAACTGTCTACAACAACTGTCTGCTCAATCTGCAAATCAGAATCTACATGTATGGAACAATATGTACTGAAGATATATATGTCTGAGTACATACACTCAATCCACCATACATGAACGACTATTAAAGGTGTGCAATTGTTTAATGATGCCAGCATGGGAGAACTTATTCTCAACTAATTAATATTTCATTCTATACTTTTTCTATCTAACTTCTTTGAATCTTACTTTTTAAACTCTGCAAACTGCTCAAAAAATGATTCTGTAATCTATAGTAGCCACTCCATATACTCCCCTTGTTCAAAATTCATATTACTAGGAGTATATAAGAAGGATGGCTCAATGAGTGCACATTGGAGTATGGCTCAATGAGGATGGCTCAAGGGAGTATTACCATTATGAATAATAAATAATTTACACATGATATACTCTATATAACTCAATGAGTGCACACTGGAGGAGAACCAATGCACCATAGTGGTGGTCTAGAGTGATCTGGACACACACCAGCAGTTACAGGAGTGAACTACCACCTAGTTTAGTCTCTCAGGCAGTTACGGGAGTGAACTGCCACCTAGTTGAGTTAACTAGTCAACTAGTCTTCAGTTAACTGACTGAACATAGAGTAGTGAGGATTTAACTCATGAAATCAAGGGTAATGCGCCAGTCTGGTGATGATCCCAAGGCAAGTGTGCATTAGCTGGTGATGATCCCAATGTTGCATGGTGACAAAACCAATGCAGCATCTAAACTCAACTCAACTTGTCAAACTGAAGTGTCAACTAAAAGAGAATATTCTCCAAGTGGAATATTCTCCGCTAAAATATAGGATACTGGATAATGACTAATTATGACTAATAAACAAGGGAAAACCTTAGGAAAAATAAATCCTAGGTGTCGGTGAAATAACTCCAACACCCCCCCTGAACATCACTATGGTGAAAATAAAGAATGGGTCCCGACAATGAGGCCATGTTAGGTACCCAAATACAAAAGATACATTGAAATAAAGTGAGGAAAGAGGGAAAACCTCATGAGAAAACCCCCCCCTCAAGGTACAATGTATGTAAAAAGAAGAACTACATTTTCTAGGCAACTGTGTCCATCACTCCAAGACGACTTCATAGAGAATGGAACTTTTGCTCAGTGAAGGTCTTGGTGAAGATGTATGTCATATGTTCTATTGAAGGATAGAACTGTAGGTTGATGATCCCCTTGTGTACTAAGTCCCGGATGTAGTGCATGTGGATCTCGATGTGCTTCATCCGCTGCCTCTAAACTGGATCTCTACAGAACTTCAGAGTGCTCTGGTTGTCACACCAGATGACGATCAATCGATGAAACTGAATGCCCAACTCAGTGAGAAAATGTTGTAGCCACATAGCCTGAATGGTTATGTTAACTACCCATCTGTACTTTTCCTCAGCTAAAGATAGAGAAATGGCAGCCTTATTCTTGCTCGACCAACAGATAAGCCTAGAACCAAGACTAAGTGAGTAACCAGATGTGGACTTGCGATCAATGCTATCACCAGCCCAGTTAGAATCAGTAAAAACGATGAGATATAATGTAGATTTTGCTGCATAATGAATCCAAAAGGTGATTGTGCCCTGAACATATTGAAGGATACACTTTGCATCCTTCCAATGTAGCTCATGAGGGTCTTGCATGAACCTAGAAACTGCACCAATTGCATAGGAGAGGTCTGGTTTGGAGTGTGTGAGTCTTGAGATAAAACAAGATCCCCACTAACTATCTATACGGTGTGTTGTCAACCAGTGGAGTCTCCCCGCTATCCTCAAGTTTGACTCCTGATAGGAAAAGATTCGAAGAAGACTTGTAGTCTATCATGTGAAATCTCTCTAGGAGATCTTGTGCATACTTGACCTGATACAGTTTGATTCCTGATGCATCTTAACTGATCTTGAGTCCAAGGAAGAAGTGTAGAGAACCCATGCCCGTCATCAAAAACCTGTCATGTAGGATCCTCTTGACTACAGCAATTGTTGAAGTTGAGCAACCAGTGATCAACAAATCATCAACATACACAACTAAAAGTAGAAGTGAATCAATCATCCTGAGCATGTAGACTTTCGAGTCTAATTTACAACGTACAAAGTTCTGTGACAACAGGTAAGATTCCATCTTGGCATACCATGCCCTCGGAGCCTACTTGAGGCCATAAAGGGATTTCTTCAATCGACAAACCAAATATGAGTCCTGCATAAATCCATGGGGTTGCTCCATGTAGATCTCCTCAGAGATATCACCATGAATAAATGCATTCTTCACGTCCATCTGATGGACTTCCCATCCCTTGGTTGTTGCAATGGAAAATGCCAATCATATGGAATCCATCTTCGCTACTAGAGAGAAGGTCTCATCATAGTCAATACCATGAACCTGTTGAAATCGTTTAGTCACAAGCATAGCTTTTTATCTACTAACATGTACATCTGCTACACTTTTGGTCCTGTAGACTCATCTGCATATGAAAAGTTTCCTCCTATAAGGAAGGGGAATCAGATCCCACGTCTGGTTCTTGAGGAGGGAGTTGTACTCCTCCTACATGGTGGATTCCCAAAAGGGATTTCCAATAGCCTTACCATAAGACTGTGGATATGAAGACTGAACCAAGAAAATATTCTTGGAGGGAAATGGTTCAGTGGCAGTGAGTGCATAGGAGGCTCCTCAAAATCAGATCGAGTCCTCCTAGTATCGACTGGATCACCAACGAGATCCCCTACATCCTGAAGAGTAGTCCGTGCCCACTTGGGCCTCTGCTCTAGCTCTGTAATTGCATCTAGATTCTCTGAATCTGCATCTGACTATACTAACTCTAAATATAAATCATCTGAGTCCTCTGAATCAGAACTCTCATCTAAATAAGAGTCATCATGTGCATGCTCATCATCTCGGACAGGTGGAAGAATGAATGTGTATGCATGTGGCTGTTGAGGTACATGCGAGACACATTCATCGAATTGGACACTACACTCAATGATGAGCTGGTCTGAGGAAAGATCAATAAGCCTATATCCCTTCACTCCGGTGGGGTAGCCAACAAAAATTCACTTAGTGCTCTGTGGATCAAGTGCTTTCCTCTTTTCAGAGGGAATCCAGGCCCATGCACATGAACCGAAAATGTGAAAGTGGGTCACTTCCAGTTTAAGGCCACTCCAAGCCTTGTAGGGGGTCTTATCCTTAACAAATCTATGGGGAGATCTATTTTGGATGTATGTTTCGCAATTAAGTGCTTTGGCCCATAGTCTCTATGGTAGAGACTTTCCATGCTGCATGCACGATGCCATCTCCTTTAGAGATCTTTTTTTCCACTCAGCAACTTCGTTTTGCTGCGGAGTATAGGGAACTATATGTTGCAATTGAATCCTTGCCTCATGGAAAATATTATTGATCTCATGATTTACATACTCTCCCCCATTATCAGTTTGGAGGACTTTGATCTTCTTTCCAAACTATGTCTCAACCAAGGCTTTGAAATGTTTGAGGCGTTGAAAGACCTCGAATTTTTTCCTAAGAAACTAGATCCATGTAAAACATGAGAAATCATCAACAAAAATGAGAACAAACCTCTCTTTGTTGATCGATGGATGCAGAAAAGGACCCATAAGGTCACTGTGGATCAGATCTAAAGGCGTGGAAGCTCGCTGAGACTGTCCTTTGTCGAATTTCTCTTGAGGGTGTTTTCCGAGAACACATCCCTCACATACTCCCTTGGAGAAATGAATGTCTGGTAGACCATCAACCAATATTTGCTTGCTAAGTTGTTGCATGTATCTGAAATTCAAATTTCCAAACCTTTCGTGCCATATCCTACTACTTTCATCAACATGAGTAAGCAGTAAAGAAGAATCAGGTTCAATGAATTTAGAAAATGTATACAATCTAGACTGATGATTTACCTCACCGGTAGCAACCCTGGAGTTGGTTTGCATGTCGTAGATGTCCATGAAATTTGGTGTGAATATGAATTTCTTTCTGATGCTGGAATTTTTCATCTGATACATGGAGAGAAGGTTGACAGAAAGTTTGGGAATGTGCAACACATTCTCGAAGCTTCCGTTAGTGAGTTCGATCCTTCCTTTACTGGTGACTTCGATAGAAGAGTTGTCCTCCATCAGAATAGGAGGACCTTTGCATGCATCCAAAGAAGAATATACTACTTTTGAGGCAGCCATGTGATGTGATGCTCCTGAATCTATGATCCAAGAATCGAGAGAGGAATTGATAGCAATTAAGGCATGGCTAGAATTGTCTTTCTTGGAATTCGGATCTTCTAGCTTCTTCTTCTTGGCACCCTCGGGGATGCGATCTCCAAGGTTGTTTTTATGAATTATTTGAGACATTAGATCTATTTGATTTTGCATGCATGCAGATTTTGGATGGAATCCTTTGTGACAGTACGAGCATTTCTCCCCTTTTCTTCCCTTTTCCCCTTTGGATCCGGAGGCATCGGTGAAGGGTTTTGTGTACCCTTCCTTCTTCGGATGTGCATGAGATTTCCGTTTATATTTGTCTTTATATTTCTGATATTTTCAGCTGCCATCATGCACAGTGAGTGCATGCGCCCTTTGGCCTTTGATTGTGCCCATGTTGATGAACTTGGTTTTCTCTTGTGTCATGGATTCGATAAAGTCCTCAAGAGAATGCATATTCCAAGTGGCTCTTGAGGCGAATCTGACAAAATGGAATGTGGATAAAAATATACATAATTCTTGACCAAGCTTGTAAATAATGGTGAGAACCATTTGTTTCTCCTCCTTCGATTTATCAACCCCGCAAGCTTTGAGTTGCGATAGTAAATCCTTGAATTTTGTAAAGAAATCTTGGATATTGTCGAAGATTTTTGGATCCAATGTGAGAAGCTCCACCTTCAGCATGTGTCCCCTCATCTCATCATGTTTTCCAAAGGGATCTTCCAAGGTTCTCTAGGCTTCATTGGGAGTCTTACAGGAAGATATGTGAAAAAGGAGATCAGGAGAAATAAGACTGCAAATTGTTCTGAGTGCCTCATCCATGCGATTTAAGTACTTGGATTTTTATATGACTAATGTCGGTTCTATATCTGTATTCAAGGTTAACCTGTACAACCCTCTGGTTCAAATATGTATGGTTATTTTCTGCTTCCATGAAAAATAGTTATAAGGTGTAAGAATGAATTCTTTTTGGAAATCCATCTTTCCGCTATCTTCAATCTTTTGTTCCTGCAAAAAAAATTTGGTGTATCTTTTTCTTAGCAGTCCATTGGCTCTAATACCATGTAAATGTGTTGAAACTACACATAATAGATTTATCTAAACAATAATATGCACATTTGCAGAGAGAATTTTAGAAAGAAGAAGAAGGAGATAAATAATGGAATAATTCTCATTAACCGTTATGAATAATAAATAATTTACACATGATATACTCTGTATAACTCATGAGTGCGCACTGGAGGAGAAAAAATGCACCATATTGGTGGTATAGAGTGATCTGTACACACACCAATAGTTACGAGAGTGAACTGCCACCTAGTCTAGTCTCTCAAGCAGTTATTGGAGTGAACTGCCACCTAGTTGAGTTAACTAGTCAACTAGTCTTCAGTTAACTGACTAAACAAAGAGTAGTGAGGAGTTAACTCAGGAAATCAACGGTAATTTGTTAGTATGGTGATGATCCCAAGGAAAGTGCGAATTAGCTGGTGATGATCCCAATGTTTCATGGTGACAAAACCAATGCAGCATCTAAACTCAACTCAACTAGTCAAACTGAAGTGTCAACTGAGAGAGAATATTCTCCAGGTGGAATATTCTCCCCTAAAATATAGGAGACTG
>ML794535.1:302801-344802 GCA_009831015.1 Picea engelmannii
GGTAGAGATTATGTTAGGGTTTTTTTCCCTAGAAGGAAACCCTCTTTTATGAGGGAAATGTATTGCGGCTATGGTTGATGGTGAATATTGTATTCTGAGAGAGGAGACTGTGAGAGAAAGAAGAGGAAGTTACAGTGGGTTTTCTGTAGGTTGTATCCCTTCATTTGTTGGATAATAATAAAGGAAAGACCTGGTAATTTCTCTGGTGGACGTATCCCACACTGGGTGAACCACGTAAATCTGTGTCTCTCTTGTATTGTGTGTCTTCTGTGTTTTGTTTCTACATTTTTTTTATTTGATTGCTCTGCGGTCCTATTTTTCTAACAATATCTGAATCTGAAAATTTACCACAATATACTATGGACTGTACTCTATCCAATTAATTTTTTCTAACTAAATTTGGATTCTCTATGAAGAAGTTATGACTATTTTACCCAGAACACCTGTTTTAGACTAGTTTCAGGACTAACCACAAACCCTATCTTCCACAGAGTGTACCTCTCAAAATACAACAACCAAGAAGCGTAAATTTATACTAGAGATACCTTGATATGTTGTCTCAATATCCTCCAGGTTTTTCTATCTGAATCATTCTAGAAAAAACGTTATAGAGAAAATGGTAAGATGACCTGTAAATAACATACATTAGAACACATCCTCACAAGACTTCATCCTCCATTGGAATTTCACCCTTCTTTACTTCATCTTCCCTCTAAAAAACACCTCAGATATCCTTGGTTACCTTAGATAATAATCACTTGATCACTTAGATATATATTCAATGAACGTGTGTGTAGATGAAATGTGCTTATGACATACATCTTGAGGTGTATTTATAATTTTTCTAAGTAACCTCTTTCCTTAACTTTAGGTATTCTTGAACTTTCTTGTTACAACCACTTTACCATTTTAATTCATTGAATTTTAACCAACTAGGGGCTTCTTGACCATTCTTCGGGATTTCTAACTTCACAAGACCATAACTCCTCAACTGTGAGGAACCACATGGCGTACCACATATTATCGAAAACAACATGATGAGTGTTATCCATCTATGAGTGTCTTACCTTTATTCACAATATCCTTCATGTCCAAATTAATGAACCAAATTTGGTTACTGTAACCACACCTCTAGGGATCCTTGTAGAGGTCTTCAAATGCATCCATCATATCTATTGACATCAACCATCAATGACAACAACTCACCATCAATATCAACCATAAAAATCATAACCAACTATCCAACGATCTCGTCCATATCTCTGGGGATTTTAGACTTCTCCAAGGGTTGACATCAATGACAACTAACTCTCCAAACCAACTATCCAACAACTGTCACACGAATTCTCCCAAAAACAAAACACATGCTTTCCTTGGAAAATTTTGAACAACATGTTACTTCTAGGTATGAAACCTCTTTCTCTACGTATTCTCAACTTCAAACAACTGCCAAATATTCCCACAACAACTACCTTCAAGATTCAACACTCAAAACTCCATTGTTGGCCAAAAACGTCCATGTAAAAATTGCTCTCCATGCAAAAAATGAATGAATAATTATGGTCCCTCATCCCATACAAATTTCCTCTCTTTCTATTTCTTTCTTAACTTTCACTCTTCCCCAAGATGATTGTACTCATCCTCCATTCTCTCAATAACTATGGGATGTGACTTTCACACCTACCCTTTTACATGAATTCAATGATTGAGTTCTAGAACACTCAACAACTAATGGAAGGTTCATGGTAAGGATAATTTAGAAAGAAATAAGAAATGGGTTTTGGTTTAATAGACTTGGGTAGACTCTCCCCCCATTAGACCCCTTCCCTTTCTTGTGGATACTTATCCCCCAAATCTCCATCCATGTCCGTCTGGATCTGGCGATACATTTCATTCATTATATTTCAATTTACATCATTTACATATTGGATCTCGGCCATACATCACATTTACAATATACATTGCTTGGATCTCGGCCACATACTACATTTACAATATACATCACTAGTTTTGGGTTTGAAAATGAGGATGTTACATTCCCCTCCCCCTACAAACTGCATTTTCCTTAGTGCATAGAACCATACAATTTACACATTGACTTATATAAAAACATTACATGAAAATACTTGATAATTACACAAATTAATGAATCATGCAACAATTCCAACCAACAACTCTCTTTTTCCCTCAACCCACACACCAGTTGGACAAGAAATATTAGATTTGTGGATTCAAGAACTCTAGATACCAAAATGGAGTGTTCATTCTCTTATGTACAAATGTACATTAAGTTTTCTTCAAAATCTGCAAAACATTGTGAGTATGTTTTCCACATAAGTTCCTCGTGCTCCCATGTAGTGTCTTCAGGATTGTAGCATGTCCATTAAACCATTACTAAGTCGATGGATTTGTTTCTAAGAAATTTTGCCTTCTGGTCTAGGATGTGCACTAGTTCCACTTGGAAATCCCCTTCATGTTCCACCTAGATCACATTCCAATCAGTCACATGATTACGATCATTCACATACGTTTTTAATAAAGAAACATGGAACACGTTATGAATTCTCATGGATGCAGGTAATGTTGTCATGTAGAAAACTAGTCCTATCTTTTCTAAGATCTCAAAAGGCCCATAATATCTCGTTGTCAACTTTGGGCAACTTCCCAATTTCAATGGGCTTCTCTTGGATTTCACATTTAAAAACACATGCTATCCCACTTCGAAATCTCTATGTGTTCTTATTTTATCAACATAGCTCTTCTGTCGATCTTGTGCAACTTTCAAATTATGCCTGATCTTTACCATCTATTCTTCCATTTCTTTTAAGAATTCTGGCCTAATCACAACTCCATTTGTTGGGTTATCCCAAATTATTGGTGTGTTGCATTTTTTTCCATACAATGCTTCAAACATGTTCATCTTGAATGATTCATGATACCCATTATTGTAAGAAAACTGAACTAAATGGATATAGTCCTCCCACTTAGAAGGCTTGTCCCTTACATACATCCTCAACATATATTCAATTATCCAATTAATCATTTATGTATACCCATTTGACTTTGGGTGATATGTTGTACTAAAATTCAAATTAGTCACAAATCCTTGAAACAAGCCCATCCAAAAATTTGAGGTGAACTTGGGATCTCGATCCGACACTATTTCCTTAGGCACACTATGTAGCCTAGCAATTTCTCTCATATAAATTTCTACAATATTGGCTGCCTTATGGGTTACTTTTACTAGAATGAAATGTGCAGCCTTTGTAAGCTTGTCTACCACTACCATGATGGAATCACATTGCCTTGTTGTTCTACGTGATTTGGTATGAAATCAATAGCAACAAATTCCCATTTCCATTCATGAATGGGAAATATCTACAACAATCCTTTTGGATGTATGTGTTCAACCTTTACCTTCATATGTTCCATGCATCTAGACAAATAATCAGTGACATCTCTCTTCATACCGAATCAAAAATATTGGCTTCTTATAGCTCTTATAGTTTTAACATAGTTACCAACTTAAGGAGAACTCTATTAAAAGATTAATTAATTAATTGTTGAAATATTAATTATTGCAAGGATTAATTAATTATCGAAAAAGATTAATTGTCAAAATTTTAGATGTTGGAAGATTGGTTGTCATTGATGTCGACCCTTGAACAAGATGCATGTCGAAGTAAAGTATTTGTAAACATAAGATAACAAGTTGCATGTGAGTTTCATGAAAATTGCATGCCATCATCAGTTGCATGGTAGTTATATATCATTATCATATTTCTCTTTAAAACATATTAAAGGGTCAATTGTAAATCATTTCTATGTATCACTTCTAAGAATATAGGTTGGATATCTCAAGCAGTGAGTCGAACATAGAGAAGTCCAGTAAAGTAAAAATTTTGCAAGAGACAAGAGTACAGAGAAGGGGTTTCATACATGGATTCCTTGAGAATATATGTAGATTTCAGAAGGAAAAGTGTGAACATCTATGGGCTCTAGTGAGGAAAAGTGCAGATACCCACAAGTAGATAGTTCATAGGGTCGCAGACCTGCGAGGAAAATTTTGTGAAGATCGGTGATCTAAAACTCAGGTCAGCTACATGATTTAAGGTTTGTCTTCCTGTGTGTGTTAGGGTGAGTATTCTTGATGCAGGAGCATCACTCCACCTCAACAGTGTGCCATCTAGACAACACATTCAAGCGTATTCAAGGAGGGGAGAGGTGCCAACTCTCTCGTTTTGCCCTCATTTTAAATTTCAAGTTGTAATTAAATGCAATTAATTGTTTGTAAGGATGGAAGATCTAAAGCCATGCCTTTGTGCAGTTAGGATATGAGGTCGCCTTTAATGGTTGACAGGTTGAATATCTAGATCTGATTCGGACTAGACAACCATTGAATGTAATTCAATGTAATTAATGAGAGTAGGTAGATGGAGGGAAAGGATCAAGAATCCCCTCTTTTGTGAAAAGATCTTTGTATCTTATTTTCAGAAGGGACTGTTATAAGAAGAGATAGGAAGATAGGAGGAGAGGAGAGAGCCAAGACTCTATTGAAGTTTGAGCTCACACCCATTGTAAACATACATTCTGAGATTAATACAAAGTAGTTTTTCCTGCCCATGAGTTGTTTGTGTGTTTATGTATTTGAATGTTGTCTTTGTGTGTTTATGAATATATGTTGTAGATGTATGTGATAGGTTTCCATATGAAGGGATAGATAGAATCCACTATCTGTTTGAGAGCTGTTGAATTGTTTATGGGTTCTTTAGGCTGTGCAAGGAGTGCACAACAAAACATTGGAAGTTTTGTATCCAACACAAAGAGTGTGCATCTGAATCTCGAATCAAGTTCAGAGGAGAACATGCGAGGAGGGAACACCAGGACGGTTTGCAAACTCGAGAGGAGACTCAGAGTTACTGAATACTCTGGAGGGAGACTGTATGAAGGAGGCACAGAACAGAAAACATAATTGTTGATGATTATGTAGATCTCTGCCAGGTGGGCATCGAGCGAGTGCAAGGCACGCACAAATAGAACTCTGCCTCGAGTTCTATAAGAAGAGAAGTTTCAAGGAGGGGACACTCACAAAGTTACTAAACAATTTGTATGAAAGAGATCTGCAAGGTTTGCATGAGAATAAGGTTTCCAGGTGAGAATGAAGTTTTCCTTCAAAAGGAAATAGAAGGGTTGAGACTCTTAGGAGAATGAGTAAATCAAAAAGCTCAAAAGAGATAACGCTTTCAAGAGAGAAGATGAGACCATAGATAGTCGAGTCTGCAGGAGAAAGGTTGAAGGCCAGTCAAGTGCAAGGAGTGCATGCAGAGAGAACTTGTTTCAAGTTCATAAGCTCAGGAGGTCGAGCAAAAAATGTGTCAGGCGGGAACCAGAAAGTCTTTTGGAAGACGTAGAAGGGTTGAGTCTCTTAAAGACTGAGCAAGTTTGACAAGCTCAGAAGAGATATCACAAAGAGTGCGAATCTAAATCTCGAATCGAGTTCAGAGGAGAACATGCCAAGAGGGCACACTAGGATAGTTTGTAGACTCAAGAAGAGACTTAGAGTTACTAAATACTCTGGAGGGAGATTGTGTAGAGGAGGCACATAATAGAAAAAAAAATTGTTGATGATTCTATAGAGCTCTTCCAGGTGGGAATCAAGTGAGTGCAAGGCGTGCACAAAGAGAACTCTGCCTCGAGCTATGTAAGAAGATAAGTGTCAAGGATGGAACACTCACAGAGTTACTGAACACTTTGTATGAAAGAGCTCTGCAAGGTGTGCATGAGCAGAAGGTTTCCAGGTGGGCACAAAGTTTTCCTTCGAAAGGAAACATAAGGGCCGAGACTCTTAGGAGACTGAGTAAATCGAAAAGCTCAGAAGAGATAACATTTTCAAGAGAGAAGAGGATACCATAGATAGTCTAGTCTGTAGGAGAAAGGTTGAAGGCCAGTCGAGTGCAAGGAGTGCGTGCAAAGAGAACTTATTTCAAGTTCGTAAGCTTAGGAGGTCGAGCGCAAAACGTGTCAGGCGGGCACCAGAAAGTATTTTGGAAGATGCAGAAGGGTTGAGTCCCTTAGATATTGAGAAATTTTGACAAGATCAGAAGAGATAGCACAAGGAGTGCATAAGATTCAAACTTATTCCAAGTCCCAAAGCTCAGGAGAGATAGTGCAAAGTTTGTACGCAGAGCGCAAGTCTGCGCCAGGGTGAGGTGAAATTACATTGACGAAAGCTCAAGAGAGGTAGCGTTTCCAGAAATGTAGATGAGACCCAAAGTCATCAGGGCTCATAGAAGGATCAAAGGTCGAGACCTTTGACACTTAGAAATTCTTCCAAGTCAGGGAAGAAAGTGCAAGCTCAGGAGGAGGAGCGACAGTGGTCATTGGATCGAGCATTGTGAAGAATCTGGAAGACTATATCAGAGTCCAGACAAGAGGAACGAGTGTGCAGGAGAGGAGAAGATCCCAGTCGTTGGATGTCTATGAGTGGACCAAGAGTCCTTGGATCCCAAGGTAAGTGCATGGGCTTTAACCCTTTGAAAGTGCACAGGACAGTGGACTTTGCAAAGTCCCGAAGTTCTGAAATCATCGGAACCATCCATCGTCCTGGGGATGGGTGGCAGCAGATCCAAGAGTTCGAGAACTCAAATATCGAAATATTTTCAAGGGTGTTATAACCCTAAATTACACCATACATGCTTACCTGGCATCAGGCCATCTCAGATCCCTTATTTTCCAAAGAACTGTTGAGAAACTCTTTAAAAAACCTCTTTTATAAGGGCCCACGCGCCCTACTCTATTACTACACACGTGTACATGCCAGTTGACCTAAAACAGCCTTTGTGGACCGACAAAAGCATCAAAAAAGAAAAGTTGTCGATGGAACACACATCTCTGGGTGAGTTAACTGAAACTCCCAGCCATGCATGGCCGAGGGTTCGTCCAAATACCTAGCTTCTTCTAGCCTATAAAAGAAGGGATAATGGTCCCATTTGGAAAAGGAAAAGGATAGCAAAGAAACTCTTCCCATTTTCATATTCCCATTGTCTCAACCCTTTAGCCTTCCTTTTGCCAGAAGAGATACAAAGAAAAGAAGTTGGAGGACAGTTGAAGAGGATCCCAGGATCAGGTTCGTAGAGCAGTGGCCGGTCTCAATTTTTTGTAAGTTGATTCATTCAAAGTAATCAAGAAAATGTTTTTCCCATCCCAATTCATAAGTTATTCATAATTTGTTAAGTACATGTTTGAATCTCTAACCTGTCAGTCTATAGGTAAGGTGCATGTGTAGTTGTTTCTTGTCTTGTATGAAGGTCAGCATTGGAAAAGAGAACTGCAAATGAGTGATCAAGTGTGACAAAGGGATCGACATCAAATTCCTGGAACAATGTAGGTTGATCTAGCCATGTTTTACTAAAAAGAAATAAGATTTAAGTCTGGGGATGAAGGTAGAAAGTAGATTTTCTCTTGGTCATATATGCATGTAAATCATAACCCTATTTTCTATTCCATAAAGAGATTTCCCTCACAACAAAATTGGCGACCATACTGGGGAGAGTCTCTAGGGTTCCTGGAATTTTTTGGGTAGTTTTTAGAAAAAGACTGGTTTTTCTTGCTGGTTTTTTTTTTAGTTTCTGTAAGGTCTGAGCTAGCAGAGAGTCTGGTTTTCCAGACCAGCTTTCTCTAATTTTCTTGACTATGTTTTTTGGGACCCACAGAGGTACACACGGCCTGCATAAGGTCTGCACACATGTACCCGCGCCCTACTCTCTTACGGCATGCGTGTGAACGCTAGATGAAGAAGTAGAAATAGCGTGTAGAGCCCAGAGAATTTTTGAGGCAGTCATCCTCTTCCCTGTCAGAATCAAACATTCTCAGGGGTTTTCTGGAATTATGTTTGAGTCTTGGTTGTTTGCAGTCTTATCTCAGATTGTTTTTCTTTATGATTTTTTCCTTTCTTGGTTTGCTTTTTCCTGTTAAAAAGAGTGTCCAAGCCTTCAAGAGATCCTAGTTATCAATATCTGTGGTCTCTTCCTGGTCTGGGTTGTCTTTTTTTGTTTTTTCTCAAAGATTAGATATACATGCGGCCTGTACAAGGTCAGCCCATGTGTACACGCCCTCTGGCGTTATACAGCTCGTGTTTGCACGCTTGTTGTTGGATTATCAGTAGCGTGTCTGGGTAGGATAATTTTTGTTGGGGGTAAGGCAGTCATCCTTTCCCTTGATGAGAGTTATACCTCTCAATTATTTGAATCTCTATCTTAGCAGTCAGTAGCTTAGGATTAATCTTAGCCTTGGCTTGCTTTTTCTCATTTTAAAAAGATGTCATCAAAAAGAATTTTTTAAAGGTTTTTAAACAAGTGTGAGAGTCATTTAAAAAAAAAAAAATGTTGCTAGAGTGTGATTTGTTGAAGTGATTCTTTGTGATCTACGATTAGGCCAGAATTGTTTTTCTTGGTTGTTGCTTGTTGGTATTTTTGCTTTTTGCTTTATCAAGCATTTAAATAAAAAAAAAAAATCTCTTTTCATTTTCTTGTTTGGTTGAAGAGTATGTTTCTGCATTATTAGCCAAGGAAAAGTCTTTTATTTCATAAGTTTTTTCAATTTACTTAGATCATAAGTAGCTTGTAGTCAAGTGAAATTTCTTTTGAGTTTGCTGTCCAAAATCTTAGAAAATTCAAAAAAAAATATTTTGAAAAGTTGTTAAAATTTTGCATTAAGTAAAAGTTTTTTGTTTCCAACTTTTTTATTCTTTTTTTCTTTCATCTTTTACACATCATTAGTTTCACCTTCATACCCCTTGACATAAGACAAATCCATAAAATTAATGCTAAATCTAAAATTTATTAGACTTTTAAGATTGTAGGGTTAACCAACTAGTTCAGGATTAGGGCCTTGGATTAGGTTGGAGAGGAAACTCTTCAAGGCCATTTAAAATCAAACATCGGAGTCTGAGTTAGGGAGTGCCTAAGTATAGTATCATGAAAGTTATCTGGGACACCCCTCTAACACAGGGGATAAACACGAGGTCGTGTGCGGAAAGGTAGAGGAGATAACCCCTCCAAAGGTGGACCAATTGTAGTGGAGAACACATATAGAGGGCTTGTTTTGGGATTCCATCAATTGCATTTTCCACGGGGCTTCGTGGGTCTTGAATATATTCGAGGTCCTTAGTTGTCTTTCGGATGACTTGCTTTCGATACCCTTGATAGGTTTCGGGCTTGATACACTGCTCATTGTGGTCTACCCGACTTTCAACTGTACCCGCCTGGTGATTGTTCGCGCACTGGCAACCTAGTTGCCTATCTTTTTTAGGGACATACATAGGTGACTGTGGGGATATACCGTGATACCTAGGATAGACATCGGGCCATGCTTTGTAGAGTATACCTAGAGGGTGCTTCCGTGTTCGAGTTGCACTTGCACCGGTAAGTTGCTCTAGTGTTGGTTGTTGTAACTGTTCTTCCAATTAATTTAGTGTTTTCCTATCTTATCTTCTAGGGACTTTTTTAGTGTGTGTTACTTTTTAACATTTTAGACTACCCTAGAGTGTCTTTGATCTTCTCACACAGTGGATGATCATGAGCTCCTCCAGTCATGAAGGCTTCTTGGCCTGCCTCCAGTTACACTGGAGCCACCCCCGCCACCATTAAGGCGAAAGATAGACCAACAAAGGTCTTTTGCAGCGACCAGGTTACAAGCAATTGTGCCCGACCAACATCTGGAGGAATAGACCATTTTGGACCTTGAATCAAATGCTCTTGGCCCATTTGAAACCCCAACCACTAATTTTTTCGCACCTTTCATCATACCAATTCAATTTTACATGCGCTAGACAGTGTCACACATAGCAATGGAAACAAATGTTGTTACTCCTTCTGGGAATTCTTCAATTCCCACTACGGTTGTCACCACAGGAGAATTTTCACCTCCTAACCCACCATCACCGGTCTGAGCCACCATTCTCTCGACCTCCTCTACATCGCACAGTGGTCCAATTCCATTTTTGGCAGCAGCCACAACTCCTTTCATGCCAAGTGCGACAGGCCCTTCGTTCTCATACGGGATGCCTAGTTCGGGTACAAGTCCTATACTTTCCTACTCCACTTTACAGACTTTAGGTCTGGGGTCAGGGAGCTCTAGCACTCCTCTTCAATGTCACATGGGGGGAACTCTTACTTATTTTAATTCTTTCCCTTACAGAGGAGTTCATATCCCTCCTTCATCCCCTTCACTCGGTGGCTCGCATTAGAAATCCATCGGGCAACTTACATACCATAGTTTATTTGGAGTGGGGAGTCAAGGACCACCTTCTCATAATATGCCAGTAGGTTCGACACCATTTTCTTTGGCTAGAATGTTTGGTAACAATGCCTTCTCATCAATTGCCTTCTCGACTAGGGGCAATCCCAGTTTTGGACAATTTACTTCTATGCAGGGTACTATTCCTGCACAGGGGGCACACCTAGGAATTTCTTCTGCAGCCGGGCCTTGGAATTCTTGGCAGGGATCCGTTCCCTCATCTAGAATGCAGATCTGGGGTAATTCTTTGCACAATCAATGGAATCCCGGACAAACTACTATGCTTATCCCCACAGGACTGGCATGGGGCAACCCTTCCCAAAGTCTTTCGAATGCAACGCATCCCCAACCATCTATGTCCTATTTCGAAAGTCAGTCGATGATGTCTCCACATATGCAAAATCCTTACACTGGCCAGGGCCATGGTGTCTACCAAAATCTGGGCCAGCAACCAAACTTTTCCTGGTAGCCTGGTGCCAGTCAAACTCCAGGCCCCTTTTTCCCAGGTTATCACCAACAACCCAAACTACCCTTCCTCACGACTTTGCACTTGCCAGATTTGACAAGGTTGTTGAATGACCCTATCTGTCATGATCCATGTTGACCTCCTATACTGACGAAGTTGCCTTTGTACATCCCAAAGTTTGAGGCCAAGCCTAACGAAGATCTAGGAAATCATGTGACTACCTTCCATCTTTGGTGCTCATCTAACTCATTGAAAGATGACTCCGTACAGTTGTGATTGTTTCAACGTACTCTCATTGGGAGTTCCGTGAAATGGTAAATTGAGCTCGATCACTCAAGATACTCTTCCTTCGATGAGCTGGCAATGGATTTCCTTAACCATTTCTAGTTACCTATGAGATATGACACTGGCACAGAGCTGTTGGCCAATTTCAAACAGACGACAACAGACCATATCTCTGATCACATCCGAGAATGGAGACGCCGGAAGAGTCTAACTAAGGTGCCAGTCCCACCAGCATTCCTGCTTGAGTGGTTCCTTAAGTCTTTGGTCCCGCAGTTGTCCAAAGACGTCGCAAAGTCGAGAGTATTCTCCAAGAAAGACGCCATCATGAGAGCTCAACAATTTGAGCTCATCTATTCTTAGTCTGGTTTATTGTACAACATCTTGCCAGATGCGCCATGCTCAATAATGGATAAAACTAGACAGAGAGTTGGACCACATGTCGATGGTATTGTTGGTTCAACACAAACAAAGCCCGCTGAGCAATTGACAAAGAAGTTACAATAGTTATCTATCCAACACACAATGGCTAGCCAAACTGCTACTTTAGCAGTTTCCCCTACCAAAATGTCAGAGGTACACACAGTGCAATCGACTAATCCAAAGGCCACTGATCTGAAAATAGAAGGCTGACTTGTTATTCTATGCAAGCACCCTCTACTTCATTAAAATAAACTTTACAGGACCTTGCTTCATGTGTTAAAATATGCAAGATAAAATTATGTGCCAAGTTTATGCTTCTTCTTTTAAATGTTCATGTGTGATGAAATGTTCTTTAAATGGTTAAATATGTGCTTTAAATAAAAACACAGCCACATAACTTGCAACAAATAAACCATCAAACTCAGAACAATAACAACATGATAAAGGAGTTCACCCCTCTCTGGGCTACATCTCCTTGAGCCTCCATCAATGGACTTGGCTCTCTGGGATTAATTTGTCAAAAGTTATTTTACAAGCTGCTGATCAACTCCAATGGAAAAACAGACTCTACCATTGGGATCAGAACACATAAAAACCCCAAAAATGACTAATAAAACTCTGAAACAATTCATGGCTCATCCGGGCATGACCTCTTCTACATGTGGCCTTAAGCTTCCATGAGCTTCTCTATGGACAAAACACCTATAAAAGTCCTCAAAAGCCTCTGAAACCTATCCCAATGTGCTCAAAGCATAACAATTATCCAAAAATGATTATTCATTCATAGAAAACAAACATAGGCTCACCAAAACATGTCCTCAATCAATGAGGGCTTCAAGCTCCCTGGAGCTTGTTGAAACTTAAATGGCTAAAAACCTACAAACGAAGTCTTCAAATGGCCTTGATAACAGTTCCAATGGATTCAAGATGTCCAAAAACCCCTAGCTGGGCTTTTACGGCACCTCAATCGGCCAAAAAATGAGAAAGATAGGCCTCCTGCCATCCTCTTCCTTCAAGCTTGCTGGCTCTGGTTCGCCAAAACGCACCTCTGTGTGCTTGAACCCAGAACATGCTCCAAATTTTTGTTTAAACCCAGCACACGTGCACAACCGCATAACTGGCTAAACTGTCGAACCGTTAGCGGAACTAAAACCCCCAAATGTCAAGCCGTTGGGCATATGGGTCCATGTGACCACGCGCGTTTTAAAATGGGGCTCCGTCCCATAGGCGAATAATAAAGTGACACTTGGTGGGAAGTTATTTAGTTACACAATTGTTTTGAACCATATATGAAACGTGCACGCCCATACCATAACATAACCGTGGGTCACATATGAAAAAACGCGTGACCAATGGCTGGGGCTAAGCCCCAGCCCGGTCGCGGCCCAAACCACACAAATATTTCATTTTAAATATAATCCGGAGTAGATATACAACAAGGCATAAATGATATCCCATTGGTCGGTCAGAGTTTGTGAAAGCACTATGCAGTGGGGAGGTCCGGGGGTCGAACCCCACGGACTCCAATACATTTTAACAAACAAAACAACAGCAAATACCGGGGTGCCACGTGGCAGCCCATAATTGGGCCACATGGCACCCAATCACTTGCCCAAACAGTGCCATGTGTCAACTTCCCATTCGACCAACTATCAGCCAATAGATGATTGCCACATCACCAGCTTCCCTGTCAGCGTACTTCACACCACGTCACCTGTACGGCCTCTCCCACGTCAGCCTGTACGGACTGCCCAGTCAGCGTCCTTTTTTTGCCTGTTTGACTTTCTGAACAGATTGCAATATCTCTCGCTCCCGACGTCTGTTTGAGACGAAACGAGTTGCGTTGGGTTCGCAACGACGAGGGATACGCTCCTTTTTGTTTTGAGGAAATTACGAGAACTTTGATTTTTGGGCTAAAATTTGACCCCTGGTCCAGATTTTGATCACACCTTCCCACTGAAAGGCTTTTGGACCCACAAAATCTTATGATTATCTGTCTGAGCTTCAATACTCTTCTTCTTTCAAGTTCTATCAACTGATTCTACTTGAAAAGTCTTTTTGATAATCACCTGGATACCTTAACATGCCTTGCACTGCAACTGGCTTATGTCCCTCAACCACTGCTCTCTGGCTGCTGCTGACCCACTGTTCTCTCTGTGCTTGGAAGACTGCTAACCTTGCCACTGAGAATCAAGTCCCTCTTTTGAACTCTTTAACGTCAACACAATCAGCTCTCCAATGGCTGCAAAAACTTTCCTGCGACATCTTGTCACAAGCCAAGAAAACCATCAATCTTGAAAACAAATTTATACAAGACTGAAAATGATGCCAACAAAGTCTTTTGCTCTTCAAAAAAACTGTTGCATCTTGTACTTCATCAAAGAACATGGTGTTTTCCTGCTTCTCGGTGTACTCAAAATCAACTTACAAGTCAACAAACACCATCGACTAAACACAAGTCGAAAAACATGATCGACACAACATAGTCGTCAAGCCAACATCGACACAAGTCGAAACATATCAACCTTCCCAAAATGACAATTCGACAAACATGATACACAATCATGTTACAATCATGATTCATTCATGATGAACTATCACCAGGTTCACTGCTTACACATACAAAAACAAATGCATGTGCATGACTCTTCAACTCTCCTTCCAGTACAAACATAAGTACATAAACCCAAAAACATGTGGGTACATAAGAGCTGAACATGAAAAAGATACATGGTTGTAACAAGTGAACATCATATCCATCTTTTACATCCTCCTGGCGAAGTTGTGCAACAACAAAAATGCCTTCAAATGAATTGCATTCACATGCAACTTGCATCATACAAGTTGTGATAAATTGTTGCAACTTATCATACTCTCAACATAAATGCACACATAAGGCTGAAAAGTGCATTTACAATAGAAAATGCAAGCCTTACTTGCTCAAGAAATCCAACCATTTCTTACCAAGCCAACTCAATGGTGACTTTTTCTGCTGAAAATTGTCCTTTTGTGAATCATCTTGATTCACATCAATGATGGAATCTCCTCTTCCAATCTCTTTATCCATCTACTTCTTGTGTTGTGGATGAGTGGTTGGATGCAATGTCCAACATTGGTCAATGAGATGACCCCGCTTCTGACAATGAGTGCAAATCTTTTGCATCCTCTTTTCACGTTGTCTTTGCTTGTAAAGTTTYCTGAAAGYRGYYAATCTTTTCCAACATTTTGAAATATGATGGTTATATAAACCAMAATATGTACATGGATTCTTTCTTCCATTTTTACATACAAATTTATCAYGCTTAACATAATCAAAAGCAACTRAATGATAAGCRGAATTATACCTTGAACATTCACCTTTATCGCCTCTTTGAGGAGGTGAATYTRAAGAGTTACAAGCTCTCCTTTGAAGACCAAMAATAGTGTTCTTGTCCTCATCRCTGTCACAACTCTYTCGTTTCACACATTTGCATTCATCTTGAACACAAGCCTTGCATGCTGGAGGGATTGAACTTTCAACAAAAGTTCTTGAACTTTCACCTTTATAGCCTTCTTGAGGAGGTGAACTTGAAACAAAATTTGTTCTTGGAACTTTTYCCCTTGTCTCCTCRACTTTGGAATTTKYTYCATCTYKTYGTTCATAYCCAAGACCACAATACTTRGGTCTCTCTTCAACAACAATAGGCTYAACAATGCCTTGTGCATGCTTRCCYAAMCCTYTACCTTCATAGCCCATTTTTAACAAYAACTTGGACCCTATTCCTCTTGTGTGATTTTCAAAACCACCAAAACATYCATCTTGWGAGGAMTTAGAAGATAAACTAACATTGCATACCTTATGTTCATGCATGTACTTGGTAAGGGTTTCCTTTGCCTCATGGAGTTGAGTCTCCATCTCATGCAACCTTTCAAGAAGCTGGTCTTTCTCCTTCTTCATGGCCATCAACTGCTCTTCAAGGCCAATGCTCTCATTTCTGTCTTCATGCATCTCTTTCATCAAATCTCTCATGGTTAGAATCTCCTTCAACATCTCTTTGTCAAAGAACTTGGATTTTGAAGATGTATGAGAACGACCAATGTTTGAAGCTTCCTCCATCCTTGCAAGATATCAAACTTCAACACAAAACTTGCACAAAGACCAACAGCTAAATCTCAAGCTATCAATGGAAAATACATGAGCAAAACAAACTATGCTCTGATACCAACTGATCTGAAAATATAAGGCTGACTTGTTATGCTATGCAAGCACCCTCTACTTCATTAAAATAAACTTTACAGGACCTTGCTTCATGTGTTAAAATATGCAAGATAAAATTATGTGCCAAGTTTATGCTTCTTCTTTTAAATGGTCATGTGTGATGAAATGTTCTTTAAATGGTTAAATATGTGCTTTAAATAAAAACACAGCAACATAACTTGCAGCAAATAAACCATCAAACTCAGAACAATAACAACATGATAAAGGACTTCACCCCTCTCCGGGCTACATTTCCTTGAGCCTCCATCAATGGACTTGGCTCTCTGGGATTAATTTTTCAAAAGTTCTTTTACAAGCTACTGCTCAACTCCAATGGAAAAACAGACTATACCATTGAGATCAGAACACATAAAAACCCCCAAAATGACTAATAAAACTCTGAAAACAGATCATGGCTCATCTGGGCATGACCTCTTCTACATGTGGCCTTAAGCTTCCATGAGCTTCTCTATGGAAAAAACACCTGTAAAAGTCCTCAAAATCCTATGAAACATGTCCCAATGTGTTCAAAGCATAACAATTAGCCAAAAATGATTATTCATTCACAGAAAACAAACATAGGCTCACCAAAACATGTCCTCAATCAATGAGGGCTTCAAGCTCCCTAGAGCTTGCTAAAACTTCAATGGCTAAAAACCTGCAAAATAAGTTTTCAAATGGCCTTGATAACAGTGCCAATGGATTTAGGATGTCCAAAAACCCCTAGCTGGGCTTTTACGGCACCTCAATCAGCCAAAAAATGAGAAAGATAGGCCTCCTGCCATCCTCTTCCTTCAAGCTTGCTGGCTCTGGTTCGCCAAAACGCACCTCTGTGTGCTTGAACCCAGAACATGCTCCAAATTCATGTTTAAACCCAGCACACATTCACAACCGCATAACTGGATAAACTTTCGAACCGTTAGCAGAACTAAAACCCCCAACCGTCAAGTCGTTGGGCATATGTTTCCATGTGACCACGCGCGTTTTAAAATAGGGCTCCGTCCCATAGGCGAATAATAAAGTGACACTTGGCGGAAAGTTATTTGGTTACACAAATGTTTTGAACCATATATGAAACATGCACGCCCATACCATAACATAACCATGGGTCACATATGAAAAAGCGTGTGACCAAGGGCTGGGGCTAAGCCCCAGCCCAGTCGCGGCCCAAACCACACAAATATTTCATTTTAAATATAATCCAGAGTAGATATGCAACAAGGCATAAACGATAGCCCATTGGTCAGTTGGAGTTTGTGAAATAAATATGTAGTGGGGAGGTCTGGGGGTCGAACCCCACAGACTCCAATACATTTTAACAAACAAAACAACAGCAAATACCGGGGTGCCACGTGGCAGCCCATAACTGGGCCACATGGCACCCAATCACTTGCCCAAACAGTGCCACGTGTCGACTTCCCATTCTACCAACTGTCAGCCAATAGATGATTGCCATGTCACTAGCTTCCCTATCAGCATACTTCACACCACGTCACCTGTACGGCCTCTGCCACATCAGCCTGTACAGACTGCCCAGTCAGCGTCCTTTTTTTGCCTGTTTGACTTTCTGAACAGATTGCAATATCTCTCGCTCCCGACGTCTGTTTGAGACGAAACAAGTTGCGTTGGGTTCACAACGATGAGGGATACGCTCCTATTCATTTTGAGGCAATTCCGAGAACTTTGATTTTTGGGCTAAAATTTGACCCCTGGTCCAGATTTTGATCAACCACCCAGCAGCCTGAAGGAAAGAAAAAACAATGAAAGAAGGGTAAGGGGGATAAAAAACCTACCGATAATGTTGGCGGGGACAGCATGAAAAAACGGAAGGTGAGGTATCCATGCAACTTGTGCGTGGAACACCACCCAACCCATCTATGTCCTTGGCTTGTAGAAGCCCAAAAGTTTGTGATGCAGCAACAGCCGATTGTGTTAAACAATCCATTTCAACATGGACAAAATCTAACTCTAGCCTCTGCAAGCACAGAATGGGGTAGTCAAGAACCCTATCCGCCTACGAACAACCCTACATCCGCGAACGTATATATGGTGAGGGGTGATGCTTTTATATCGACTAGAGCGCATGACTATAGTAAACCAAGCACTTCTGAGAAGGGTAAAGAAGTTGAACTCCCATCTCTTCCTCTGCAGATTGAGAATACGTTGGGCGAAATAATGACATGCATTCCCAAGGGCGCGTTCAAAAAATCTTCTCATAACCCAAACGCAAGGGCCGCCCAGAACTACTCTGTGGTGGAAGATTTATCAAAAACCCCTTGCGTAATGTCCACTTTGGAGGTCCTCCAAAGCTTCCCTTCCTAGAGGAAAGCCTTGTTAACCACTTTAGGATCTATTGAGACTTGTAATCCAGGTACAATTCTGTTGGATACAACCGACTTAAAACCTCGTCTGCCTTACCATGTATCATTTCAGATAGTAGTGGCTTATCCCACGAAAACTTTTACTCAGAATATCTTTCGCACAGTGGTTGATGAGGGCACCTCGACATGCGTTATGTCGTTAGCATGTTGGAAGGCTATTGGCCAGCCTGTTCTATCTCCATCACCTACTCTCCTCACCGCTTTCGACGGTCGCTCATTCCGACCACATGGTATCGTCCCTTCTTTCCCATGCAGTTAGGAGGGAAGATCGTGTGTGTCAAAGTAGAGGTAGTTGATGCTCCCCTCGACTATAACCTCTTGTTAGGAATGAGTTGGACTTATGCCATGCAAGTTGTGGTTGCTACAGTTTTCTGGGTCTTGTTGTTTCTACACGAAGGTTGGATAGTGACCATCAATCAATTGTCTTTCTCCAAACCTGACCCTGCATTGGGGGCATCCACGGTCCCACTGATTGATAATCCTCAACCTAGTGTCGTCAATGTAGGGATTGGTTTGTGCTCATATTTGATGGGTACCTTCGATTACCCACCCCCTCAAGGTGATATCAAGTTTATATCTAATCACCATAAGGTTGAGATTTTTCAAGTTTCGTCATTCCACACGACTTACTTCGACGATCCGTGGATACTTCCTTCCCCATCGTCCACGATGGATGGGACAGGGCACCCGGGCATGTCCATACCCTTGTTTGCATCTAAAGTAGCGTACTCTTTAGTCCAGCAAACTTCAGCCCACACTGATCCAGCTCCTGCACAAGAGTTAGATCCACTTCTAGAGCCTATTTGGGCTCATGGTTCTCTCTCTCACACTAATTCATTAGACTTATTCTTTCCCTATGATGAAGCAATCATTGAAGCAATGACTGGTCTAGATAAACCCTACGAAGATCTCCATCACAGATCATACTTCCTCCCAGAGTTAAGCCGAATTGAAGTAGTAGAATTCACCGTGACTATGACGGGAGATTGATCTTGTCATATTAATCCCTTAGCTACACACGAGGTTTATGCCGAGGGTAATATGGAAACTATCGCTGAAAATGTACTGATCAATATCTCCCAAAACATTGGTGTCGTGGAGAATGTCTTCGTTGGTGCTGACTGCTCCCCCGAAGAGATTCAAATCTACAAATATCTTTTCAAAGAATTCCACGACATTTTTTCTTGGTCTTATGAGGAAATGCTAGGTATCGATCCAAAAATAGTTGAACATGAAATCACAACGTATCCTGATGCTAAGCCGGTTCGGTAGAAGCTTCATCCTGTTAATCCTAAGAAAGCCACATCCATTAAGGTTGAGGTTCAGAAATTGCTAAAATTCAGGTTTATCTATCCAATCCATTTGACCCAATGGGTGTCAAACCCCGTGTCGGTCAATAAAAAACAAGGCACGATTCATGTATGTACCGACTTCCATGATTTGAACAAGGCCTATCCCAAAGATAATTTTCCCACATCGTTTATCGACCAGATCATTGATGAATGTGCGGGTTGTAAAGCCTTTTCTTTCATGGATGATTTTTCGGGATATAATCAAATACAAATCAAACTCGAAGACCAACACAAAACAACATTCATCTTTCCATGGGGAACATTCGCGTATCGTAAAATGTCTTTTGGTCTCAAAAATGTTGGAGCCACCTTTCAACGGGCCATGTCTTTTGATTTTCATGACCTCAAGCATATAGTCGAGGCTTATCTAGATGATTTAGCATCGCGATCTTGCAAGAGAACGGATCATCCCACACACCTCCGACTTATCTTCGAATGTTGTCGCTACTTTCGGATTCGCCTGAATCCAAACAAGTGCAGCTTTTGCATAACATCAGGACACTCGTTAGGTTTCATAGTGTCAACAACAGGGATCATGGTCGATCCTCTCAAGCTTGAGGCAATAATTCAGTTTCCCCCCCCACGCACAATCCTTCAACTTCAGAGTCTACAAGGAAAAGCAAACTATTTACGACGCTTCATTGCCAACTATACCGAGATCACCAAGTGATTTATGCACTTACTAAAGAAAGACATTCCTTTTTACTCGGACGATGTTTCTCAATGCTCTTTCGACGCATTAAAACATGCCCTCACAACTGCCCCTCTGCTCCGGCCACCTAACTATAACAAAGATTTATTATTATATTTGGCTGCAGCAGAGTCAACTATTGGCATGGTTTTAGTTCAGGAAGATGACTTGTTCTTAGAATATGTGATCTATTACCTGATCTGAGGCCTCGTAGGACCGGAACTCAATTATTCTCACATCGAAAAACTTGTGTTGGAAGCCATTCATGCTATTCAACGGTTCTGTCATTATGTTCTATTTCACAAGACCACATTCACTGCTGTCATGAATCCATTCCAGTACATGTTGACACGATAGGTAATAGGCAGAAAAATCAGCAGATGGATGGTCATCCTCTAGGAGTTTGACTTAGACTTCATTTCATCAAAGTCCAAAAAGTCACTGGTCTTCACAGAACTTATTTCGGAACTTCCGGTTGATTCAGGTGACGTTGTGCCTGAAGAATCGCCTATCCGGGGAGATGTGTTTTTGATCATGTCTGCAGATCCCTGGTATGGAGATATACTTATTTATCTCCATACTTTGAAGTGCCCCACCACTGCTTATCGTGATGAGCGTCGACGCATATGCCATCAGGCTAAGAATTATCTCATAATCGATGATACATTGTATCGGAGAGGGGTATACTGCATCCTACGCCGATGTCTCACTCATGAGGAAGTAGTCATCATGCTTAACAATTTCCATACCGGATCTTGTGGCAGTCATTTGTCTGGGTTGGCAATAGCCCAAAAGATTCTATGAGAAGGTTACTTCTCACCGACACTTATCAAAGATTGTATTGAATCGGTCAAGAAGTGCCATCCATGCCAAATCTTCTCTCGGAAGAGGAGGGCACATCCCACTCCCATGTTTCCTATCATCACAGTTGGACCATTCACCAAGTGGGGGATTGATTACACTACTTGCAACCCCCCTTCAGCAAGGGGCCACCGCTATATCATCGTAGTTGTAGACTACTTCAAAAAGTGGGTCGAAGCTATGTCGATGTTTAAAGATGATGGAGAGACTGCAGCTCTCTTTTTATTCAACCAAATCATAGCAAGGTTCGACATCCCGAGGGATATTGTCATTGACCATGGCAGTCACTTTTAGAATCAGATGATGACCAAATTAACATCAAACCTTGGGTTACAGCAAGAACATTCATCATCCTACTACCCCCAAGCCAATGGACAGGTGGAAGCTATAAATAAAACTCTTAAGACTATTCTACAGCGAACTATCAACTCAGCCAAGTCAAATTGGCATTTGATGTTATACTTGGCATTATGGGCTTACCGAACAACTGTTAAGACTGCAACAGGTTTCGCACCTTTTCAACTCATTTACGGGCTGGAGGCAGTCTTGCCCATCGAGTGTCAGATCCCATCTCTAAAGTTGGTAGTACAATTATTGCCAGACACTTCTCCACTTGAAGAACGGTTATTATACCTTGAGCAACTCAATGAGAAACATCGTGATGCGGCCCTGGCCAACGAGTCTCAAAAACATAAGGTCAAGTGTCAATATGATAGGTCTGTTCGTCCTCGGATTTTCTCTGGAGGCGAACTTGTCCTGGTCTATGACCAAGATAAGGAACCCCTGGGGGCAGGCAAATTCAAACCCATGTGGTTCGGACCTTTCATCATAAAAGAGGTATTAAAAAAGGGTGCTTATCGTCTAGTTTATTTTTAAGGGAATGCCATGGCGGAGCCTAGAAATGGGCTCTACCTCAAGAAGTATTACTCATAGGTAGGTCACTGTGGGTAACATTTTGTAACATATGTATAGTCTTTGTACTATTACTTTTTAGTTTCTTTTAGTGTTACGGACGTGTCATTGATATTATCTTTCTTCACTCTGGCAGATGTCAAGTGATTCTGAGGTGTTCGTTGGGTATGCAGATGGTGCTAGTCGGCACACTCAGAGGCTTGCCTCCGCAGCTTGGGTCATCTTTACACCTCAAGGCCAGTTATTATCTTCTGGAGGTATATACTTAGGTGACACCACAAATAATGTCATCAAGTATAGTGCAGTCATCGAGTTGCTTCGTGATGCTTTGTCATGGGGTATCTCTCATCTTGGGGTCTATATCGACGCTCAACTGGTTATGTCTCAATTAAACAGAGTGTACTAGGTTCATAATCCAACTTTACACCGACGATTCCTTAGGGTACATCTCTTAGAATGAAATTTTGATTATATTACATATTTTCATGTTCCTAGGAGATTAAACCAAGTTACAGATACTCTAGGTAATCAAATTTTAGATTGGCATCTTGCACACATATGAAAGAACATTAACATAAGCATGTAAATACATTTTTTGCACACATGATCCATAAGACACAAAAGACCAAAAAATCATATATAACATCATAAAGTAACCAGAGTACATGGTGGACGCAAGCACCTCAAAAAAAGGACCAATAATGAGTCACAGGGCTTATGCACTCAAAAAATATATACAAGTAGTGCTCGTGGCACGTCAAAATGTCTAGCTAAAGTCAGGGCCTGTGGGCCCTATTATACTGGTCCACAGCATTGGCTAAACACCAAAACAACTGGACCCACATCCGTGGTGCCCCCACTACATGAGGCTGCATAGATGGTGGTAGGTCCTCAATATCTGCCATCGAGACCATACGAGTGAGCACAGTAAAGTTACGCTCAACCCATCTCAGTACCCTCTCAGCCTCTCCGGCTGGAAGATCACCTGCTACTGCTGGTCCCCCGGCGGCAGCAGGTACAGACCCTGGCTGAGGACGACGTATGTTCCTCACATAGTTAGCAGGTCGCACTAGTCCCACATATGCACACAATGAACACATATCCGTTAAATACTCTGGCATAACAAAAAAATAATATATATAACAAAACAAAAAAAACTACAAAGGTGGAGACTTACCCATCTCCCCTCGCTCCTCACCGGGAGGTACTAGTATCTCCGGGTCTCTCAAAAAATCAATCCCGGCATAGGGGTAGTCCTCTATAACTAGTATCTATCATGAAATCCATGCAAAAAATTCATCATCGAAGGACTCATTGGTCCTTCCGCCACCCTGTCGCGATAGTAGTACTGCCCATCTACACATATGTAACACCCTGTTTCCCCCAATTTGTAAAAATAACTGGACTGGCCAACAACTATGGAAAACTCATAAATGTGAATATGTGATGTAAATGGACCTTGAGGAAAAGGTCAATGAATGTGAATAACAATATGAATTTTATTGCAGGACTACTGAGAGGGGATGTGCAGAAAAAGAGACCACGATGGCGGTGGAAGGCACCTGGAAAGGTGGCGTTAACTTCCACCGAGAATTAATACAGTATTTGGAATCCACTGGCCCGGAGAACCAAAAGCGGCTCACTGGCCCTGAATTAAATGTCTCACAGGCTGGTAGGTAGATGGTTTAATGAGGGATGGGAGGTGAACCCCCCATTCGTAGAGCCGTCAGGCCTGATCAGCGCGAGGGTAATCGCGCCACATGCAACCTCGCAAGAGGAGAAGGCATGGGGTAGAAGTGATTGGGGGTAGACGTGAGGGGAGAACTCTGGCATTACGCAGAGTGAGTGATAGCAGAGAGGAAGGATTGCAACCTTCACTCCTGGTCACTGGTAAATGGAGACGCAGTCTCACAGCATCGTGGTCTCAGCTCGGGGGTGGCTAGTGGTAAATTCATTGGGAGTTGCTAAGCCTATGGTTGGGTGGAAACAAGCACCCCTCTCAGCAGTTGCACTCACTTCTGGTGTTATTTCTGATAAGTGTTTTGCCTCTGGCTCCTTGAAATATATGTATTTTGATAATTATGCTCATAAGCTGTGAAACTGTGAATGTTTTCATTATAAGAATGTCTGTGTGGTATTTTGATCCGTACTAGTAGTTGTATATTCTTATAACAGAAAAACCAAGCATGGCTTATGTTGATAAATGAATTTAATTATGCATAAGTTGAACCAAGTCAGACTTCCAGTCCGTTCTCGGGAATTTTTTTTCCCCTTATCTGTCTCCCAGAATGCCCCGGAATAGATCTCTTCACAGAGATTCCCTCCTTGGAAAGGTTTACCAAGAACCTGGAAAAAGGACTTGAATGTGCAAGTCTTAACAACCCTGCACGAGGAGGAATGACCCTCTTAAAAATCCCGAAGTAGCAGCGTAGGGATAAGTATTGATCGATGGACGAGATCCCGTCAGATGATCCATGGTCATTCATGACCGTTAGATTGACGAAAGAAAACATGGGCATTGCATACCTTGCCCTTTTTCCTCTATCCTCGGGAATGGTGAGGAAATCGGGATCGTAGACCCCCAAGGTCCATGAGAACATCTGGACCGTTGATTTTTCCACGTCCATGAAGTAGTGGGAGAGTGCGCGACGTGGGACAGATTTGAGCCGTTAGATCTTAGCTAGAACAAACCAACAGTCGTTGGATCTGTTAAGAGATGCATGAGGGTTAAGCCCTCGTGAACAGGAGGTTGAAAGTCCCGACGAGAGGCGTGGCCATCGGGATATCGGCATTCGTGAAATCGGAAGTCACGATGATATGAGATCGGGAATTTTCATAGTGAAAATTCTGGAATCAATCTGAGCCATCCATCATAGGAGGACACGTGGGCAAGATCGGGAGCCCGTTGGCATTTTGGAGATCGAAGGGACAAGATGTCAGAGTATTTCAGAAGCGAAAACTCCGAAATCGCGAGAAGCGATCAGGACCGTCCATCTTAGGAGGACGCGTGGCAGCAATCGGAGCATTCGGGGAAAGTCCCGAAAGGAAAGTTATCCATCGGAAAATCAGGGATTCCGTGGACAAGAAGTCCATACACTTCGGAATTGCGAAGCCCAGAATCCTGACCAAATGAAAAGCGCCCATTGTAGGGCGAGTTTTCATCATATCGGCATATTGGGATTCGGCGGATCGCGAATCTTGAGGAAGAGTACATTTTGGCATTGGAAAGTCCGAAAACCCGACAAGAGATAAGGCTGCAGTCTTGTGAGATAGTGGTCACGTGGGTCAGGAGTTTAGCCAGGAGGGATAACACGTAAGGGACCATATCGGTGAGTTAGCTCGTCGAAAATAGGGGATTCAAGAGAACAGGGAAATCTTGACATCAGGGATCGTGAAACCCCGAAACCCGAAAGTATATGCATTTCCCATTGTGGAAAGAGTAGCAGTCGTATGCAAAGGCCGTGACAGGAAGAGAAGGACCTGTGGATCAGGTTTTCACAGAGGTTCCAGCAGGGAATCCAATGAGCCACTTCAGCTCATGAACTGATTGAACGATCCTGTGAACGGACATGCTTGGGAGTGCGACTGCATCACTTCCCATATCGGAATTCGGAGATTTGAATGACAAAGAGTCTTGGAGTTGTTGCACTTCGAACTCCCGAGTACCGAAACCCTGAAGGGATCCATGCCGTTGGATCAAGGGAGGCTTATGGCCGTCGATCTCCCTTTGGGGGGAAACTTTGGGGACCTCGGAAGTTTTGGGGATTTGAATGGGGAAAGGTAGATGTCGTGTATCGCGATTCCCCGAATCGTGAAAAGCCAATAAGCTCTTGGCTGGCTTAAGCATGTGGACACCGTATAAGGTCACGTAGATAAGACCCCAAGAGAGAAACTTGCCCCTCGCTAGCCCCGTTGGGGTTCGGCGTTTCGTTGTTTCAAGCTTCGGGGTTTGCAGAGTCGAGCGACTTGACGTTCCAGTAGCACTGAGTTGCGGCGTGCGAAAAGACGTCGTATTGATTCGGTCCATAGTCATGAACTACAATCATATGGAGGTGGAAAAAGGAAAGAGCTAGCCTGTGCTAAGCCCCATAGGACTTCGGGAATTCTGATTGTTGAGAAATCAACGAAAAAGTTTGATTTGCGTAGTGGGTGTGTGACAACATAGCAGGAAGAGAGGCATGATGTCCTCATACCACTACTCGAGGACTAAAACTCAGCACTCTCTCAAAAAAGAACGAACACAGAATGGTCCCGAACCCGAAGTTCCTATGTGTTCACAAACAACAATCTATCAGTTGCCTCTTCATACACTCAAGAAAAGTGGTACTCCAATCAAAAACCTATGCATTTAAGCACTGGACTGCACAGTTCATCTATGCACGGGACGCCTGATGTAGAGCAGTAGAACCAGTAATTCACCCAATAAGAAATACTATCGCCTGTAGCGATAGGTTAGTGATCTTTCTTATAGGCACCTGCGTGCTCGTGCTGTCTGTATTAGCTACACAGCATAGGCCTATCAATTCCACTATGTTATGTGGCCCCGTAGGAAAAGTCCAGAAATTGACTGGTTCCCCTCTCCTAGAGAGGCCAGTCAAGAAGTAAATTTCCTCAACTGTGGGCACTAGTGACTGCCCCTCTAACATGAATGTCTCTGCATCTGGATGTCAGTAGTCAACCAAGGCATTTAGAAGCCTAGGTTGTGCCCGCATGAAAGGACATAGAAAAAACTTGAGTAACCCACACTGCATCAATGTCACCACAAAATTGGGGTCCTCCCTGACCAACTCATTCACCTCTTTGTGCTCTTGTTCTCTCCAATGGACATACATCCTGCAAAACAAAAGGGTTCAGGAGAGTTAAACCCTTGCTTTTTGTGCCTTTTTCTTTCCATAAGGGGGCCCGCGCATGCTATATTGGTGACAGTCGCATGTACATGCATGCAAAGTTTAATCTGCCCGAATGTACACATGGCCTATCCTGAGACAACCCGCATGGACATAGGGCCAACCTTTTAAAGGTCGATGCCCCCCTAAAAAAAAAAACCCAATGCACAAATGAAGACATAAATTGCAAGATAAGGGAGTTTGTACTTACTTGGTCCAAACAGAAGTTCGTTTCATCCACTGTAGATCCCAGAATCACCACTTTAATCAAAGGGAGTCTTTTAGCTCCAGAGTCAATTTCCAAATCAGCAATGGTGATAATGAGCTGCCAGCTTCTATTTATAGACTTTTTGGCCTCTTTTTGTCACTTTTTTGGCCTCCCTTATCATTTTATTTATACCAAAAAACATTTAGAGTGATTCAGGAGTTGCATAGGAGGGATTTGATCGGGTATTGGGACATTTTTTGTTTTTGAGTTTTAAGTATTTTTTCAATGGTCTGTGGAAAATTTTTCTGATGCTCAATTGGAACATATAGGTTAGGTTTCTACCCTGATTTTTGTATCTCGTTGTCTTTTTCCTTTTCCATGGGATAGATCCCATCAGGTTGTGACACGAAACCATCATCTCTTCTTTAGAAGTGTCACAACTTAGTGGTAGAGCTTACCGGAACATGGATGCCCTAGGTAGATCCTGGTTGCATTATGGTATTCATGCTGTCTATAAAACACTGTAGGCTCGGGAGTCCTTGTAGTTTTTCCTGAATACGAGTTTGAGCCTCATTTGCATGATTCTTCTTTGCTCTTGACCTCACCCTCAGGACTCCCAAAAAATAACAGGTCTTCTTTTAAGCCCTTTTCAGACCCTCTAAATATGAAAAGATTGCCAAGCGATCTTGTGGCCTTTCATGCTTGTTAAACTGAAATTTGAAGTCACATCTAGCCGACAATAGTTTACCCCTTTTTCGGTTCAGATGGTCAACTGTATGAACAAAGGTATACTCTATGGAACTTCATCTCTATAGAACAGTACTCTCATGTATAATTTTATCCCTTTTTCGGGCCTAAGGGACTAAACTTACAAAGAAGGAACCCCCACGGATTCCATAGTTAAGCTCTTTTTAGACTCCCTAAAATTGAAAAAATCATTGAGTGACCTTATTCTTTCACTCTCATTAAAATGGTCCAAAAGAACATTCTTGATGGAGTCCATAGTTAAGCTTTTTTCAGACTCCTTAAAAATGAAAAACTTGCCGAGTGATCTTGTCTTTATCACACTCGTTAAAATGGTTTTGAATAGACATCTTATCGGTGCTAGTTTACCCCTTTTTCGAACCGACTAGACTATCTTCGAAAAAGGTACCCCAATGGAGTCTCCTTTTATGTTTTTTCAAACTCTCTAAATATGAAAAACCACCGTGCTTACCTTCTCTAGGCTCGTTAAACTTACATCGAAGGACGTTACCATTGTGTGTTTTATTAACCGCGTTTGCATACCTTATACGCCAGCCTTGTAACAGTTTGCTTCTACGTCTTAACACCCTTGGCCCCCAGAGGATTTTTTGTGAGTATACTAGAATATCGGTATTATCCTTATGCCTTGAACTTGTATGTTTGCAACACTCGTTCCTCTAATGTAACGCAATATTCCTTTATTCTTTTTCCCAGAATTATTGAAAAAGACAAAAAAAATCAAATATACCCCAAAAAGAGGAACGAAAAAGTATTTTCTTTATTGGCAGCATAATGAGTTGCCCTTAGATAAAGCACATATGTCCATTTGTTCATCAAACTATGGGATGTAGTACGACCTTAGAAAGTTGTTCTCGCTATATAGAGTTGTGTCCTCCACCGTTTGGTTATCCTTCCAAACATATGGAGAGTTTGTGTTGCCTCCTGCTTCGTAGACTTATGATTAATGCCATGTTGCTTGAGTCTCATCATTTGTCATGCTATTGTCCAAGGGAGGTTTGTCACCAAGCCTGAGTTGGCCCCTCTGCAATTTGTCTCTTGCCCTCATACCTGGCCATCCTGAATGTCCAATCAAGTCCTTGTTCGAAATCAAAGAAGCCTTCAGTCTGATCATCAAGTCTGTGACCGACGGAACACACAGCTCTGGGTGAGTTAACTGAAACTCCCGACCATGAATGGCTGAGGGTTTCTCCAAATACCTAGCTTCTTCTAGCCTATAAAAGAAGGGCTAGGGGTCCCATTTGGAAAAGGAAAAGGATAGCAAAGAAACTTTTCCCATTTGCATATTCCCATTGTCCCAACCCTTTAGCCTTCCTTTTGCTAGAAGAGATACAAAGCAAAGAAGTTGGAGGACAGTTGAAGAGGAGCCCAGGATCAGGTTTGTGGAGCGGTGGCCGGTCTCAATTTTTTGTAAGTTGATTCATTCAAAGTAATAAAGAAAATGCTTTTCCCGTCCCAATTTATGAGTTATTCATAATTTTTTAAGTACATGTTTGAATCTCTAACCTGTTAGTCTATAGGTAAGGTGCATGTGTAGTTGTTGCTTGTCTTGTATGCAGGCCAGCATTGGAAAGGAGAACTGCGAACGAGTGATCAAGTGAGACAAAGGGATTGACATCAAAAGCCTAGAACAAGGTAGGTTGATCTAGCCATGTTTTACTGAAAAGAAATAGGATTTAAGTCTGGGGACGAAGGTAGAAAGTAGATTTTCTCTTGGTCATATCTGCATGCAAAGCATAACCCTATTTGCTAGTCCGTAAGGAGATTTCCCTCACAACAAAGGGGAAGAGTGAGAACTTGAGAGGTCTGAGTTCATGATTTGATCTCAACCATTGGATGGAAGGAGAGATCTAGAACATTGATTCCTTTCGTGGGAAGGAGATATCGGGAAATCGAGAATCGGGAGTTGGGAGAATGGAGGAAGCTGTTTTCGAAAATCCTGAAACTCGAACTTCCAATTCGCAAGAAAATATCTAGATCGTTAGATCAAAAGGAGTTTTGATCTGTTGATTTGACACTCATGAATATCGAGAGTATCGGGTTTGGCCCACAGCAAATACCCGAAACATGAACTCGCAATTTGATCGCAGTCGTCGATCGAAGGGAGATCGTAGACCATAGATTTGGTCTTGGAGGGAGTTTGCATATTAGAATTCAAAGGAAAGGAAGTGTATTTCCCTCAGGAGACGTGAAAGGAGAAGTCCTGAAGTGCTTGGTATTTAAGCCCCGGGTCATAGCTTGAGGTCGTATGGAGAGAGGGGCCTAGCGGGAGGAGCTAGCATTTCGCCAAGAGAACTCGCTGATTCAGAAATTGGCAAAGGAGAGTAGGCATCTCTCAAAAGCTCCAAAGAATGAATTCACAAAGAGAGATGGCCCACGGTCGCAATCCATGGTCACGTGAAAGGAAGGGGCTTAGCCAGAAGAGCTAGCGCCCAAAACTATGATATTTCGCATAGTGCCTTGTTTTAAGTAGGCATGTGGTCACAGCCAATGGTCACGTTGAGAGGGATCTTGCACCTAGAATTTGTTTGCATGGGTGCAGTTCATGAGAAACTATGGAATTTTTTAGTGGAGGTTCCAGCAAGGACTAAAGAGTTATTCTAGCTCATGGATTTTGAAGAACAATCCTAGACTGGGAGGTCAGCAGACCCTGTCGAGGTAGGGGCACTACATCTTGTGGTATCAGAGCCACTTTCTGTCTGTAGACAGCAGGCAGAGGGAGGCAGAGAAAGCAGAAAAAATTCTGACTACATCAAGTAGTATCAGGGGCATGATTTCATCTATAGATTTCAGGTGGAAGAGGAAAACAGAGACAAAGTGAAATTCTCTGTGAGTGGAGATCTGTTTGCACATAGGAAACAGCCAGGTGAGTTGTAGGAGAAGCTAGAGATGCTCTCGGTTGCAAAGTGAACAACAAACTTGCCAGGAGGGAAGGTAGAAGGTAAAAATGGCTACTAAAGGCCATGAGCGTGGTCAGAAAGAAGGCCACAAGAAAAAATGCAATCTAGAAATGGATCTGGAGCTCATTGAGATAAGAGCAATGATGGAACAACTAGCATGGAAGATGTAGTAGGAGGCAAAGGTACACTGGAGGTATGAATGGCCTTTGAATAAGAAGGAAAAATGGCATGTTCAAAAGTTGTTGGCTAGAAAACAACAATAGATAATAAGGAGGTGGCTGAGGCATCCTAAAAAACCTCAGTGACGCAGAGGAAGTGGCTCACATCTGTGAGCCAGAGATTGGGAGAAACCTCAGTGATGAGGAGGAGATGAGATCAATGAGAGATATCATAGACTGCCAAGGGGGAAGCGATAACAATTCAGATTACCAGGTGGGAAATGAGATGAGATCATTGGAGGATCTCATAGACTGCCAGGATGGCAGGAGAGGAATCATAGATTGCCAGGTGGGCAAGGGAGAAGAGATGAGACTATCTGAGAGTCTCATGAGATTAGAGATGTGTTCGTATCAGCAAGGAGTGCTGACAGAGGAGGATCAGAAATGCATTCTGGTCATTGGAGGAATTGAGGTATTCCTACCAAGCAGCTATGTTGAGTCCATAGCATGTGTTACAAATGCAACCACAGGAAAAGGACAACTAGGAGAGAATGTTAAAGAGCATGAGGAGAAGGAGTAGACACTGATGTTTTCCCCAGTAGTAGAAGGAGAGCATTCAGAGGAATGGCTCAAATATTTCAGCCAGGGATCTGAACATGAGATGACTACAGCACTAAAGCCTGCAGTAGAAGAGGAAGCACACAACATAGACTTTGCTAATCTATATGAAGAACTGGAATCCTTGGAGAGAAGGGTGATAGTGCAAAGCCATCACATCCAACAGATCAGGTTGGAGACAGATGGAGGAGTATACCAGCCAGAGGAGCAGCTGGAGGGAGATGGAATTGAACCAACACAAGAGGAGATGATAGAAGCTAATCTGTTAGAGGAAGAAGCTGAGCAACAACTCAGTGATGGGACTACAGAATTGGATTTTGTAGTGGAGTCACAAGCTAATGCCACAGAAGAATAAAAAAGTAGGGGGGATTGAGTTGATCTACCTATTTCCAAGGAGGAAGTGAAACAGAGAAGGTTGCCAAAGAGCCATCCGGAAGAACAACTATAAGAGGTGATAGAGGAGATAAGGAGGTTGATGTTGAAGTCAGTAGCAGAAGCAGTAAGAAAGAGGAAACTAAATGGAGGAGAGCTTGCCATAACTGCAGGGAAGAAGAAGAATAAGCAACAACAGTAGTAGCAGCACAACATTGGAGTAGGTGGACAACTCCAGAAGAGAGTTTGGGATCCAGGAGGATTTCAACAGAGCTGGGAAGCTCGTGAGCAAGAGCTCATGAATTTTTCACAACAATGAAGTATGATGCAGGAACATCACTCCACCTCAGTAGTGCACCAGCTAGATAGCACATTCAAGGAGGGGAGAGGCACCAACCCTCTCTTTGAATGTTGTCTTTGTGTGCTTATGAAGATATGTTGTAGATGTATGTGATAGGTTTCCATCTGCAGGGATAGATATAATACACTATCTGTTTGAGAGCTGTTGAATTATTTCTGGGTTCTTTAGGCTGTGCAAGGAGTGCACAACAGAATGTTGGAAGTTCTGTAGCCAGCACAAAGAGTGTGCATATGAATCTTGAATCACATTCAAAGAAGAATGTGCCAGGAGGACACACCAAGATAGTGGTGATAGAGGAGATAAGGCAACTGATGTTGAATTCAGTAGCATAAGTAGTCAATAAGAGGAAGATGAATGGAGAAGAGCCTGCCATAGCAGCAAGGAAGAAGAAGAAGCAGCAACAGCAACAACAGCACAACAGTGGAGCAGGTGGATAGCTCCAGAAGAGAGTTTTGGATCCAAGAGGATTTCAACAGAGATGGGAAGCTCATGAGAAGGAGCTCATGAATTTTTCATAGCAGTGGAGTATGATGAAGGAGCATCACTCCACCTCAGTAGTGCATCGTCTAGACAACACATTCAAGTGCATTCAAGGAGGGGAGAGGTGCCAGCCCTCTCTTTTAATGTTGTCTTTGTGTGTTTATGAATATATGTTGTAGATGTATGTCATAGGTTTCCATCTATATGGATAGATAGAATCCACTATCTGTTTGAGATCTTTTGAATTGTTTCTGGGTTCTTTAGGCTATGCAAGGAGTGCACAACAAAACGTTGGAATTTCTGTAGACAACGCAAAGAGTGTGCATCTAAATCTCGAGTCAATTTCAGAGGAGAACGTGCTAGGAGGGCACACCAGGATAGTTTGCAGACTCGGGAGGAGACTCAAAGTTATTGAATACTATGGAGGGATACTGTGCGAAGGAGGAACAGAACATACAACATAATTGTTGATGATTCTGTAGAGCTCTGTCAGGTGGGCATCGAGCGAGTGCAAGGCATGCACAAAGAGAACTCTGCCTCGAGTTCTGTAAGAGGAGAATTTTCAAGGAGGGGACACTCACATATTTACTAAACACTCTGTATGAAAGAGCTCTGCAAGGTGTGCATGAGCAGAAGGTTTCTAGGTGGGCACAAAGTTTTCCTTCGAAAGGAAATAGAAGGGTCGAGACTCTTAGGAGACTAAGTAAATTGAAAATCTTAGAAGAGATAATGCTTTCAAGAGTGAATATGAGACCATAGATAGTCGAGTCCGCAGGAGAAAGGTTGAAGGCCAGTTGAGCGCAAGGAGTGAGCGCAAAGAGAATTTGTTTCATGTTCGTAAGCTCAAGAGGTCGAGTGCAAAACGTGTCAGGCAGGAACTAGAAAGTCTTTTGGAAGACGCAGAAGGGCCGAGTCCCTTAGAGACTGAGAAATTTTGACAAGATCAAAAGAGATAGCACAAGGACTGTGTAAGAGTCAGACTTATTCCAAGTCCCTAAGCTCAGGAGAGACAGTGTGCCAGGGCGAGGTCAAATTACATTGAGGAAAGATTAGGAGAGGTAGCATTTCCAGAAATGAAAACGAGACCCACAGTCATCAGGGCTCACAGAAGGATCAAAGGTCGAGACCTTTGACACTTATAAGTTCTTCCAAGTCAGGGAAGAAAGCACAAGCTCAGGAGGAGGAGCGACAGTGGTCGTTGGATCGAGCACTATGAATAATCTGGACCGGTAGACCAGAGTCCAAACAGGAGGAACGAGCGTGCAGGAGAGGAGGAGATCCCAAGAATTGGATCTAAGCACGTGGACCAATAGTTGTTGGATCCCAAGGTAAGTACACAAGATTTAACCCTTCAAAAGTGCATAGAAGAGTGGACTTTGCAAAGTTCCGAAGTTCCGAAATCATTGGAACCGTCCATCGTCTGGAAGACGAGTGGCAACAAATCTGAGAGTTTGAGAACTTAGACATCGAAATATTTGCAAGGGGAAGAGTGAGAACTCACGAGGTCCGAGTTCATGATTTGATCTCAGCCATTGGCTAGAAGGAGAGATCTACACCATTGATTCCTTTCGTGGGAAGGAGATATTGGGAAATTAGGAATTGGGAGTTGGGAGAATGGAGGAAGTTGTTTTTAGAAATCCTGAAACTTGAACTTATGATTTGTAAGAAAATATCTAGATAATTAGATTAGAAGGAGTTGTGATCCATTGATTTGACACTCATGAATATAGGGAGTATCATTTTTGGCCCACAGCAAATACCCAAAATGTGAACTCGCGATTTGATCGTAGTCGTCGATCGAAGGGACAGCGTAGACCATAGATTTGGTCTTGGAGGGAGTTCGCATATTGGACTTCAGAGGAAAGGAAGTGGATTACCCTCGGAAGACACGAAAGGAGAAGTCCTGAAGCGCTTGGTAGTTAATCCCCAGGTCATAGGTCGAGGTCATATGGAGAGAGGGGCCTAGCGGGAGGAGCTAGCGTTCCACCGAGAGAACTTGCCGATTCAGAAATCAGGAAAGGGGAGCAGGCAGCTCTCAAAAGCTTCGAAGTGTGAAGTCGTGAAAGGAGTTTTCCCATGGTCGCAATCCATGGTCATGTGAAAGGAAGGGGCTTAGCCATAAGAGATAGCACCCAAAACTCTGAGATTTCACGTAGCACCTTTTTTCAAGTAGGCGTGTTGTCACAGCTAGTGGTCACGTGGAGAGGGAGCTTGCACCTAGCATTTGTTCATGCGGGTTCAATTCACGAGGACCTGTGGAATTTTTTAGTGGAGGATCCAGCAGGGACCAAAGAGTTATTCCATCTCAGGGAGTTTTGAAGAACGATCCTAGACCGGGAGGTCAACAAACCCTACCGAGGTAGGTGCACTACATCAAGTGGTATTAGAGCCACTTCTTGTCTGTAGATAGAAGGCAGAGGGAGGCAAAGAAAAAAGAAGACAGTCTGACTACATCAAGTAGTATCAGGGGTATGATTTTGTCTGTAGATTTTAGGTGGAAGAGGAAAACGGAGACAAAGTAAAATGATCTATGAGTGGAGATCTATTTTCACGTAGGCAATAGACATTTGACAGCGAGGTGAGTTGTAGGAGAAGCTATAGATGTTCTCGCTTGCAGAGTGAACAACAGACTTTCCAGGAGGGAAAGTAGAAGGTGAAAATGGCTACTAAATGCCATGAGCATGGTCAAAATGAAGGCCGCAAGAAAAAATGCAATCCAAAAATGGATCTAGAGCTCATTGAGATAAGAGCAAAGATGGAACAGCTAGCATGGAATATGCAGCAGGAGGAAAAGGTACACTAGAGGTACGAATGGCCTCTTAACAAGAAGGAAAAATTGCATGTTCAAAAGTTGTTGGCCAGAAAACAACAACAGATAGTAAGGAGGTGGTTGAGGCATGCTAAAAACCTCGGTGACGCAAAGGAAGTGGTTCACATCTGTGAGATAGAGATTGGGAGAAACCTCAGTGATGAGGAGGAGATGAGATTAGTGAGAGATCTCGTAGACTACCAGGGGGGCAACGATAACAATTCAGATTGCCAGGTGGGCAATGATATGGGATCATTGGAGGATCTCATAGACTACCAAGATGGCAAGAGCAAAATCCCAGATTGCCAGGTGGGCAAGCGAGAAGAGATGAGAATATCCCAGAGTCTCATGAGCTCAGAGATGAGTTTGGATCAGCAAGGACTTCTTACAGAGGAGGATCATAAATGCATTCTGATCATTGGAGGAATTGAGGTATTCCTACCAAGCAGTCCAGTTGAGGCTAGAGCATGTGTTACAGATACAACCACAGGGAAAGGACAGCCAGCAGAGAGTGTCAAAGAGGATGAGGAGAAGGAGCAGACACTGATGTTTTCCCCAATAGAAGGAGAAGAGCATTCAAAGGAATGGCTCAAAGATTTCAGCAAGGGAGTTGAACAGGAGATGACTACAGCACTGAAGCCTGCTGCAGAAGAGGAAATAGACAGCATAGACTTTGTTGATCTGTTGGATGTGCTGGCTTTGCACTATCACCCTTCTCTCTAGGGCTTCCAGTTCATTGAAGATCTAGATCTGATCCGTATTAGACAGCCATTGAATGTAATTCAATGTAATTAATGAGAGTAGGTAGATGGAGAGAAAGAAAGCAAAAGATAGTCTGACTACATCAAGTAGTATCAAGGGCATGATTTCATCTATAGATTTCAGGCGGAAGAGGAAAACGAAGACAGAGTGAAATGCTCTGTGAGTGGAGATCTGTTTGCACATAGGCAACAGACATTTGACTACCAGGTGAGTTGTAGGAGAAGTTGGAGATGCTGTCAATTGTAGAGTGAAGAACAGACTTTCCAAGAGGGCATGTAGAAGGTGAAAATGGATACTAAAGGCCATGAGTGTGGTTAGAAAGAAGGCTGCAAGCAAAAATGCAATCCAGAAATGGATCTAGAGCTCATTGAGATAAGAGAAAGGATGGAATAGATATCATGGAAGATGCAGTAGGAGGCAAAGGTACACTGGAGGTATGAATGGCCTCTGAACAAGAAGGAAAAATGACCTGTTCAAAATTTGTTGGCCAGAAAATAGCAACAGATAGTAAGGAGGTGGTTGAGGCATGCTAAAAACCTCAGTGACGCAGAGGAAGTGGTTCACATCTATGAGCCATATATTGGGAGAAACCTCAGAGATGAGGAGGAGATGAGATCAGTGAGAGATCTCGTAGACTGCCAGGGGGAAAGCGATAACAATTCAGATTTCCAGGTGGCCAATGAGATGGGATCATTGGAGGATCTCATAGACTGCTAGGATGGTAGGAGAGGAATCCCAGATTTCCAGGTGGGAAAGGGAGAAGAGATGAGACTATCCGAGAGTCTCATGAGATCAGATATGAGTTCAGATCAACAAGGAGTGCTAACAGAGGAGGATCAGAAATGCATTCTGATCATTGGAGGAATTGAGGTGTTCCTACCAAGCAACCCAGTTGAGGCTAGAGCATGTGTTACAGATGCAACTGTAGGAAAAGGACATCCATCAAAGAATATCAAAGAGCATGAGGAGAAGGAGCAGACATTGATGTTTGACCCAGTAGAAGGAGAAGAGAATTCAAATAAATGGCTCAAAGATTTCAGCCAGGGAGCTTGAAGAACAATCCTAGACCGGGAGGTCAACAGACCCTGCCGAGGTAGGGACACTGCATCAATTCTGAAGAAATCAGGAAAATTTATGTCTTACTGATTCATAAGCAGTTGATTTGGAGAATTATCTTGTGGATATTGGTATGAGGTGCATGTGGTTGTAGTCTTGATGAGATATTGATATCAGTAGCATCAACAAAAATATAAGAGAACAACAGGTTATCAGTGACAGAGGTAGTGACAGATTGGTTTTTAGGGCGGTTGGAAGGGGCAAGGAAAGGGGGTTGTATCCTCCTTCTAGTTAGAGCCGGATAAATTAGGGAGTTGGATTTTCCTTCAGGTTGTAGCCTATAAACAGGGGGTTGTAGCTAGAGAAATAGGAAGTTGGTGCTTCCAATGAATGTACACTTTGATCAATAAGAAAATCATTCTGTTCTTTTTTTCGCATTGGGTTTCCATGTAAAATTCATGGTGTATTATGTTTATGTGATTTTTATGGTGTTGATGATATTTTGAATGCTAATAGTATTTATTAGAGGTTTTATATTATGATTAAAAGTACTAATTGGGTTCATACTGATTCACCACCCCCCCCCTCTCAGTATTCCAACAATTGGTATTAGAGCAGGTCCTTCAGGAAGTAGTCTAACCACTAGAAGGAGATCATGGAATACACTAATATTGGAGCACCAAGGTTTGATGGTCAGAACTATACCTTCTGGAACAAAAGGATGAAAACCTTTTTACAGGAACAGGGATTTGATGTTTGGAAATCGGTAGTAGATGGGTATACAACACCAGTCACTCCCCCAACTGACAAAGAAGGAAAGAAACTCAGCAAAACAACTCAAAGGCTAAAGGTATTATTCTAAGCAGTATAGTTGATTTAGTATTTTTCAAAGATGCATTGTGATAGTGAAAAGGATCTTTGGGATAAAATCCAAAATATTTATGAAGGAGATGCCAAGGTAAAGGGAGCTAAGCTTCAAATTTTCAGAGCTAAGCTTGAACAGTTGAAGATGAAGGAAGGTGAAGACATTGCAACCTACCTTTTGTGAGTTGACAAAGTAGTTAGCACTATTAAAGGATTGAGAGTAGAAATTGATGACTCAGTGGTTGTTCAAAAGGTATTGAGGTCCCTTCCTATGAAATTTGATTCTAAAATATCAACCCTAGAAGAAAGAGCAGATCTCGGTACATTGAGCATGGACGAGCTACATGGAATATTTAAAGATTATGAAATGAGAATAGAATAGGAGAACCCAGTCACAATGGAATCAAATTTCAAGGCATCCAATAAGACAAATAAGGAGCACAAGCAAAATTAAAACCAAGTTGCAGCTACATTGATGATTCAGACGAATATGAAGAGATGACTAACTTCGTAAGGAAATTAAAGAAAGGAACTGAAAAGTATAAATGTATGCTTCCATTGAATTGTTTTAATTATGGGGGTATTGGTAATTTTTCTTCTAAATGTCCTCACAGGAATAAATACATTGATGAAGAAGAAGATTCTAAAAGGTAAAATAAATATAAAATAGGAAACAAAAGAAGAAACAAATTCTTCAAGAAAAGTTTATACTCAGAGGAAAGTTCCTCATCAAAAAAGGAGGATAATGATAGTGACAATGATTTAGAAAGAGTACTCTTCATGGAAGTAGAATATGATTATGAACAAGAAGGTGAAGTCGATCTCAAAGTAGAGCTAATCAGTGCATTATAAGAACTTAGGAAAGAAAGGTAGAAAAACAAGTCACTCAAGATAGTTAAAAATGAAAGAGGGATCTTAGAATTCCAACTCTGAAGAACTGGAGCAGATGATCATGAATCTAAAAATTAAAATAGAAGAAGACAAAAGAATTGAGGAAATTCTTAGAATTCAGTTAGAAGAAAAGGAGAAAACGATCAAAAGCTTGGAAGCATAATTAGTCTCTTTAAGGAAATATCTTCAGAAGAAAGATATGTAGCAGAAAAGCATCGAATTATTGGATCAAATCATCAAAATTCAAATATCATTAGATGATAGGTACAGAATAGGATACAATCAAGTACATAATGAGAAAGGGTCAAGCTCCAAGACAACATAACAGGAAGCAAGACAAAGAAGCTATGCATAGATTGTCAGAAATTTAGTCAAGAAGGAATAATGAAAGCCCCCAAATAATAACAGTTTAGAAATAAAGAAGACTCAAGAAGACAAATTCAGAAGGAATGCATCACAAAGAAGATCATATATTCCCAAGTATCAAAGATTCTTTTATGTTCATTGTTTTAATTATGCTAATTTTGGACATAAAGCTGTAAACTGCAAAGCCTATGCCAAGAATAGAAGAAACAATGTAGGTTATCCCAGAAGATATTATGGAGCATACAACAGGAACCAAAACAACTTTGGTTCATTGAGCGATGAAGTAGAATGCTACAAATGCAACAATTTTGGTCATATAGTGAATAATTGTAGATTGACTATTCCATCCAGGGAATCAAAGAAGAAAATTAGCAGTCAGATATCATAACCACAAGGGATATGGAAAAGAAAGAAGAATAAATGCTCGCTTTCTCTACAAGAAAAACATAGGAAAAGTGATTGGTATGTTAACATTGGTTGTTCAAAGAATATAACAGGTGACAGGAAAAAGTTTCTAACCTTGAAGAAAGAAAAAGATGGATCAATTTCATTTGGAAATAATCATTTAGATAAAATAGTAGGTAGAGGCACATTTAAGCTTGGAAACAAAGATGCAATGGCATAAAATGTTCTACTGGTTGAAGATATGAAGCACAATCTATTGAATGTAATTCAAATGTGTGATCAATGAAACACACTTCAATTCAACTCAAGAAATGTTAAATAAGGAAAGAAGGATCAGGCAGGTTAGTGGCGACAACTATAAGGACTCCAAACAACATATATGTTTTGAATGAAATTGGGAAAGGAAAGTTGTTGTTTAGGAGAGAAAAATGAAAGTTGGATCTAGCACAGCAGAATGGGTCATATGCACTTTGAAAATCTTTTCAAAATCAACAGAAATGAAGTAGTAAGAGAAATGCTTGAAATTTCAAAGCCAATGAATACTCTAAGTAAGACTTTTTCTACAGGGAAAACAGACCAGGACCACATTCAAATCAAAGGAGTAATCAAGAACAAAACCATTGGATATTGTACATACCGATCTATGTGGACCAACAAGGACAAAGGGATTAAATGGTGAATAGTACTTCATGTTATTGATTGATGACTAAACAAGAATGACTGCAGTTTTCTTTCTTAAAAAGAAGTGAGAGGCATTTTAGCACTTCAAGATATACAAAGATATGGTTGAAAAAAATACAGACTTGAAAATCAAATTCTTGAGATCAGACAATGGTGGAGATTTTACATCGAAAGAGTTCATGGGTTTTTTTGGCGAACATGGGATAAAAAGACAATTGTCAGCAGCTAGGACACCTCAACAAAATGGAATTGTTGAAAGAAAGAACAATACAATACAAGAGATGGAAAAAACCATGTTGAAAGATTCCAAGTTGGGTGACATCGTTTGGGCACATGAAGTACATATGGAAGTTCATATCTTGAATAGAGGAATGCTCATAAGTAACAATGATATGACTCGCTATAATATATGGAAAGGAAGACCCGCAAATATGAAGCATTCCAGAGTATTTGGAAGCAAGTGCTCTATCAAAAGAGAAGATGACATGATTGGAAAATTTGAATCCCAAGTTGATAAAGTCATATTTGTATGGTACTCAAACAAACATAAGGAATACAAGTGTTTCAATATGAGACTCAACAAAATAGTGGAAATCATCAATGTACATATTGGCAAGGCTAGTGTACGAAATTCCAAAGAAGAAAGTAAATACTCAGTAGAGAAGGAAGAAGAAGAGGATTTAAATGAAGAAGTAGAAGAAGCGGAATCAAAAGAATAAGAAGAGCATCTAGAAGCAGAGAAAAAGGAAGATGACCAACAAAATATTTAGATATCTCCCAAAACTCCTAGCTGGAGAGTGCAGAAAAATCATCCATCAGAATAGATCATTGGGAATAAAGTTGTAGGAGTTGAAACCCAAAGAAAATTACACTCACTAGAACAATGACATCTAGCTCTGTTGTCCACAGTTGAACCCCACAATTTTAAAGAATCCAACACCGATGAACACTGGGTCAAAGCTATGGAAGAAGAAATAGATCAGATAGAGAAGAATGAAACATGGGAACTTGTTCCAAAGCCTAAGGATAAGAATGCGATTGGCACAAAATGAGTATTCAGAAACAAGTTGAACAAGGATGGATAGGTAACCAGGAATAAATCAAGGTTAGTATGCAATGGATATGATCAGGTTGAAGGAATATGTTTTGAAGAAATGCTTTCCCCAGTTGCCAGAATGGAAGAAATTATATTGATCTTGGCTTATGCATGTTCGAAGAAAATCAAAGTATATCAGATGGATGTAAAGTCAACATTGCTAAATGGAGAATTAGAAGAATAAGTATACATAGAAAAACCAAAATGATTTCTACTATCATAAAAGGAAGATTATGTTTGCAAATTGAAGAAGGAACTATATGGACTCAAACAAGCCCCCAAAACATGGTATTCAAGATTGGAAAGATATCTACAACAAAAAGGGTTCAAGAAAGACAATGTAGACAACAATATATACATAAAGGTAAATCAAAATAATTTGTTAATAATTGAAGTTTATGTTGATGACATTATTTTTGGTAGTA
>ML794536.1:11113-36212 GCA_009831015.1 Picea engelmannii
TGCTTGTTTTGATTTGCACACTGGACATTAAGCATGTAATTGGAGTTAGCATGCTAGCTTGTCCATGTGTTGGAAAGTTGGGTTGTAGGAGGTTGTAACTATTGGGTAACCATTTTTAATTGATCTAGAATTGTATATAGAGAGATGTAAAACACCTCTTCCTTTATTTAATTTTTCACTGAAAATGTGGCCATTTTTCTTTCATGGCTTATCATTGCTCCAACAGCTACTCCACTTGCATCATATTCTACTTGAAATACCTACTCAAAATTTGGGATTGAAAACAACAATTGTGCTTCTATGATTCTATCTTTCCACATCTCAAAGCTTTAATGTGTTGATGCATTCAACTAAAATTTATGTGTTTTCATGCAAAACTATAATTCCTGCGAGAATTCCACAAAACCTTGTATTGAACTATCTATTAAAATTAGCAATGCCATTGAAACCCCTTACCTCATGTATATTGGGTGATGTTGTAACACTCTAATGTTTGGCTTGATGTTGTTAGTTTTCACTGATAATAGATGGTGTTCTAGACTCATCATCCCCTTATTGTTTTCGTGTATTAATGATTGATTGTGATAGACCTAGACATCTATGTGGTTTCTTTTATTGTGATGATCATTGATATTTCTTTGTTGATGATTTACTTAGCAATAATGGCTATGTAGCATTGCTGATATTTGATTATGATTTAGTATGGTTAGTCCTTGTAGTGACATGGTTGATATTATACACACTTATTGAATAACATCCATATTGATGTACCTTCTTGTTATGATGCTCTTGATTTATCATGATGATGTTGCATGTACATTGGTATTAGTGGTAGGACTAATCTATCATAGGTTGAGAGATTGATGTATTGGCATCATATTTTTTGTTTTGAAGCTCTGCATGCATTTAGCCTTTGCATGCCCCAATTTTCCCTGCATGTTAAGTTTTAGTCTTTATGCACCCAATTTTGTGGTGTGTGCTTGTTTTGATTTGCACACTAGACATTAATTATGTAATCGGAGTTAGCATGCTAGCTTTTCCATGTGTTGGAAAGTTGGGTTGTAGGGGGTTGTAACTATTTGGTAACCATTTGTAATTGATGTAGAATTGTATATAGAGAGATTTAAATAAAAGGATTAAGGTTTGTTAGTTAGCTCATGAATGTAATTCCTAGTTTTAATATATGGAAGAAGAAGAGATTAGTGTTTGAAGCCCTTGAGAATTGTATGGAGTTATAAGGAGTCATATATGGACTTATCCTATGGAATGAATAGAAAGCATTATGTGTTGGTTCCCCCTTTTAATTTTTTTGTGTTATTTATGTTTATCTGAAATGTATAATGAATGAATGATTAATGCATGACGAGTGTATAACATTGTTTATTGTATTTTCTTCTTATTTACATATGTCTTTGTAATGTTCATTAGTGTCATGGGTGAGACCTTGTCATTGCTAGGGTATTCAAAATGCCAATGCTAATGAATTTTATTGTTGGCTTGAGTTTAGAACCTAGGGTTTGAATTTATTGCCAACAATTGGTTCAATTTCCGAGTTAGAATGAAATTATTGTAGAAGAAAGCATGGATATGTCATCGAAACCCTTGCAGCAGGTGATACACGACTAGATGACCGAAATGGAAATAAAATTCATGCAAAAGAAACATGGAACATACTGCATATAGATCCAAATCATGGAGAATATGAGTATATTTATTATGATAGGCATGTGATCCTTTTTTGTTGATGGATAAAGAGATAGGAGGAAACTAATACTCTACTACTCTACCAAGCGACAATTGCTAGATAGGAAACCCTAGATAATAAGTGGACTCACACAATTGAATTCTGGTTTGACAGAATTAAAGAATGATATATTGTAAAATTTTCCATTGAATATAACACTTCTTTTAGTGCTACTAAAAGATATTTTGAGGACAAATCAAGAGGAAGATTGTTGGAAGAAATACCATTGTGGATCAAGAAGTTGTTTGTTCAAAAATGAATGATGCAACTAATACCTCCATTGCAACGTAACTCCCTTGTGTTATGGAGTAGGGTAGGAAAGAATGAGATGAGATAAGAGTGTAGAAAGGAAAATGGATATGAAGGAGTAGAAGAAGGAAATAGTAGAAATATATAAAAAAACGAATGTGCTACATGAAGCAGTTTGGAAAATTCAGTTTAAGAGTCTAAAGAAAAGGTGAGAAACCACTCTAATGAATAGTAGTAGTGTTATAGAAAGTAGAAGGACGAAAGCATAAGATGAGTGTATTGTTTCATAGAGTGTGCCATAGGTGCATGCAAAGAAAGAGAGGCCACTATTGCGGTGTAGCACATGGGAAGTGGTGTTAGTAACCTACTCCGAGAGAGATGATGGTAGAGTAGGAATAGGTGATGTTGCATTCCAATGGTTGGTAAGAAAAAATTCCAAATATTTGAATGAAGATGAAAGCAATGCTTTAGACAATGAAATTTATTTGAGTAATGTTGGGGATGACCACAGTGAGAGTGATAACACCTCATTAGTTGCCAAGTTGTCTAGTGAAGAAGGATTTGGATAAATAAATTGGTACAATCCCCTTTTTAACCAACCCTTGTGTACACTTTATTAGAAGAAAGAGAGATTAGTAGATACAAAAGTTAGGAATATCATTTAGTAGATAGTGGAAGGAGAAGTAGAAAATCGAGGAGGTATAGTGGTAAGTAGTTTGAATTTTTCAGTGGTAGGAATATTAATTGATTTGATTACCAAGCTTCTCGTGTTGCATGAAATTGGGAGGGATGACAGAAAACAACATTTTTTAATCTACAAAGCTATTCGGATGGTGAACAAAAAATTTCAAAGATGAACCAATAAATATCATGTAATTGGAGACTACTTTCAGAGACAGAGCTCTCCAATGGTACATGAAGTACAAGGCTAGTACACGTGCAACATAGAAAAAGACATTATATGAAATAAGGAGGGATTTTCTCAAAGAATTTCAGAAGTCAAAAGTAGAGCAACATTGTATATAATAACTTAAGGAGATTAAAAAGAAAGTTGGAGAGTTAGTTTGGGAATACAATAGATTTAAGGACGTACTGGAAAATTAACCTTTCACACATAGGGTGTCCAACATAGGGAAAGATTCATTGTTGGCTTACTATCCCACATCTATATTCCCTTCATCCAATAGAAGATCACATCTTAGTAGGAGGCATTGGAGAATGTAATAGGCTTGGAGTCTGCATTAGGAGGTGGTGAATCATCCTTAGGAATTTCATAGATCTAAAATCATCTTGTTGGCTAACTGACTAGTTGCAAGATTAGTCCAAAGGAAAAATGGTGCGGAAAAATATTTGGTGCACCTTGTGCAAAACATAGGGGAATCACTAAAATGAATGCCCAATAATGAGAAATTATGCTGGAATTCTAGTAAGTCAAACTTGTTCCCCATAGGGTCCAAGACAAAGTGGTCTGAAATCTATAGAAAATGGGGATACAAGCCACCTCATTGTCCTTTGTTGCAAAAATAGTAGATTTCAACAAACATGCCATTCTACAAATTCTATAAATATGTGCGACATGAGGTGAACAATTATAGGTTGTTGTAGTCAATGAAATAGCATATCGAAAATACACACCAAGTTCAAGGATTAGAGGATAGTTGTGGCTGAGGATGAGGAGTGTTAAAACTAAGAGACAAAGAAATATTAAAGACAACACAAAATGCATGCACATAGAGCTAATATTTATTCTGGAAACCCTTAACCGGGAAAACCAACACCTCCATAGGTATCTATTAATAACCTTAGCCAAATCGACAAAGCCAGTACAACACTGGCCACTTGAGGAATTTTAAAATGGAACATTCCAAGCCTTTAAATAGGCTTCATCACATCAAATACCATGGGAAAATACCACGGTCCCATAAACCATGAATAATAAATCTATCATTAATCGTATCAATGTTATGTTAACTACTCTATGACCAAGTCAAGATTAACCCAACATTATCCCCTTTAAAATTGACTTGGGATAAATACATACCCCACTCAAAGTTTATTTACCATATTTCCAGGACTACAACATGCCCCCTTAATCACCTAAGTCTACTTCTAGAATTTATATTGGTGAACCATCAAACTAGGGGTACACATGCCTCAATAGGTCTTACAAACATAAAAATATTTATACGCTATGCAAGAAGCATCTACCTACTTCTTTACTCACATCCCTCTATGTTGTCCTGCTGCCTCCATGGATTCCTCCAACAACAACAATATTGACATATTCTCTTTCTTGATGCGTCTCAATACTAGACCACTCTTGCTAGAGAGTCCAGACCTATCGTTATTCAATCCATTATCCAGGAAACACCCAAGCCACTCTCGCTAGAGAGTCCAAGCATATAGAGCTCTAATACCACATGTTAAATTATTTCCTAGCTTGTCTGGTTTGGCCAAGGTTACTAATAGATATCTTTGTAGGTGTTAGTTTTCTTGGTTAAGGGTTTCTAGGATAAATATTGGGTCTATGTACATGCATTTTATGTTGTCTTTGATAATCCTCTCTTAGTTTTAACAAGGAGGAGGTTTCTAAGGAAGGGGACAAGACATAATATAGAAGAGTGTCTTGAATTGATCAAGAAGTAGGAAGAGAATAAGGTACACATGGTGAAAAAATTGTGTAGAGAAAATGGAGGCATTACATAAGTGCATGTGGTGATGTGAGGTGGAGTAAGAACTAGAGTGGACATAGAGGTGATATTGGTAGGAAAGATCAATAAAGAATTGATAGACTTACTGAAGTTTGATGTAGCTAGAGAAATAATTTTTGTGCGATGTGATGTAAACATTTAAACATCCTCCCATGTATGATAATGATTTGTAAATTTCCATGGATATTCCACTAGAATATTTTGTCCCAACAAATCTTAAAATATGTTGAAATCTTTAGTAAGGCTGGTACTGCTTTCTTGATCTTTCCTTAGATCTCATATTTGTTATCTCTATCTTATTGCTCTATTTGTTTTTATAGAAAATAATTGAAATATGAAAATAAAATAACAAGCAAATGAAATAACACCATCCACACAAAAATGAACACAAGATATATCTTGCGAAACCCAATACAAGAGAAATCTCAGCTAGAAGGTCAGACCTATGATGTGCCCTCTTTTCTTCAGTTATGGAAATGCAAATACAAAGAAAGAGGCACTCATTATGGAGTTTCCTTTGGAACTATGACTTGTATGGATGCTAAAAAATACTTTCCTCCTTTGTTATGCTCTAAAAATACCACTCCTACATGCTCTGCTCAACTATGGAACACATACAATGATAAAGAATGGAACCCTTTCTCCTCCTAGTAGCCCAGAGGAGAATCTTACCCAATTTTTCTTTCCATATAAGAAATTTTCACATAAATAAAAATATAGAAAGAAATTGGACACACCTTCAACCATAGTTTTACCATGTAATACTTGAAGGCCCTTCTCTCCAATATGCCCCAGTCTTTGATGCCACAACATAGTCTTTTCTCCAGAGACTATAAGATTTTTTCCTTCTTCAACTCCAATTCCAGGAAAAATGGAACTGTTGCAGCCATCACTAATAGTGGTTCCCAACCACTTATACAGAGTTCCAATCCAAACTGAGAACTCCCCTCAACAACACCATTGCTCCTCAAACCATCCTAAAGGTATCCTTTTCCAACATTGTTTTTACACCTACATCGCTCATCTTGCTTACATAAATCAAATTCATGGCCAATCCTAGGATGTGTAAAACACCAGGGAGTGTTCTAATCCTACCACCCATGATATTCATTTTGAATTTTCATCATCCTATGATTTTGGCCGTCGAGACATCTCCTAGAAAAACATCATCGTTGTCATACCTTTGATACTAGTAAATTGTTGATATAAAGGTTTATGGTAAATTGTTGATATTTAACCCTAATATGGAAAAGTATCCCCACCATTTTTTCTTAAAGGTTTTATCTAACATTTTGTGGGTTGATTTAAGAGGTGTATCAAATCTGGAAATTAAATTGCAGCAAAGAAAGATGGAATTGGTCAAACCCTAAAGCTTGGGTTTAACCCTAAAAGGTGAAATATGACCCTACCCTAGCTTATATTTAACTTGTGGAGATTGTTTATAAAGTATATCCAACACTTTCTAACGGTGAAATTTGTCTCCTAAATTCTTCATTACTGTTATTTTACATTTTGGATATTTTTGGTGAAACACTACGGGGATTCACCACCTCTCTTTGCAAGTTTGAGCTAAGTGCATGGTTATTATTAATTTATATTTCAATCATTAATTTATGGGATTTTTTTACATATTTTATTAATTGCACTAGCCAAACTACCCAAGGTTTATTATTACAAATTCTTTTAGGCAATCTTGGGGTGCTTATCCTCATCGAAAATCTACATTTTTTTTGTTATTTATCATACATCATATTTTGGAATTCGTGGACATAATAAATCTTGTCCAATTCATAGCATATAATAAATAGGTAACTCAAGTGTATCATTTTTTCTTGGTTTATGTGATTAGAGCTCACTCTTGTTTTGTAAAAGGTGTTTGTGTTTTCATCCAAAGAGTGACCTCATAGTGATGATTTATATTTCTATTGTAGCATATTTTTTTTTTGTAACTGGTGGAATCATAAACTAGTTGGTCTCGTATTCGTGTGACACAGGGTTGATTCTGACCTCCACCACTATAACCTCTAGCTGCCATATGTATGCCCCTTCCACAGGCACGGGTAAATCGGGGGGATTTGAACTCGGAACCTCATCGAACATAACACTTCATATCACGACACTTTCCAATTGAGCTATCCCCGAGGGGATTCTATTGTAGCATACTTATTTCAAATCTCAATGCTTAATTAATTAGCTCCTAACCCTCTTTATATTGTGGTAGTTATTTCCCTAGTTCTTAGTTGAATATTCTCAAAGCATTTGTCTACTCCATTGGCAATGGTCTATCTAACCATATATCGAGTGTGTGTTTTGAAAGTGACTTGTGTCATAATCTACCCAGAGGTACTGTATAGGTTCATTTCCACGAATTGGGATACCCCCTGTGGCTTCAAGGAGATAGCCTAATATGAAGGGGAAATGGTGAGTTTCCCATGTTGTGCTTATCCCCATTAGCACCTCTACAAAGGATACTAGTTTGGGAGGTAACATTTTTTGGTGCCATTGTCGGGTACAAATATGTGAACGTGTCTTCTGGATACATATTTTTTGGTTCATTTCCCAATTCTTAACGACATTATCTTGCTAGGTTGTTGGGTAAGTTCTTTGTATTTGTATCTTGATGAGATTATTGTTAATGGTAACTTGACTGTATCATCTGGTGACTCCACCGAATCCAAATACAACAAAAAGGTACTCTACAATAAGGAACCCACAAGGTATACTCCATATTGTTCCTCAACCTGAACTTTTTTATCATAAAAGGAAGCATGGGATCAATCCAAGGGAAGTAAATGATCATTTAGGTTTTGAATCTTTATTTGATATAATAATATTATTTGTTGATTCAATTCAAATAACTCAAAATCAATTGGTTTCTTTGTGGTTAATAGGTTCCTTCAAACCATTTGATTTCTCTAACATTGCAGGTCATCCTCACGATTTTCCATCTTCTTTGGAGGAATTGCCGCCATTCTACGTTGATAATGCTATTGGTGCAAAAGAGAATTGGGATGAATTCATTGAGCACATCACTATTTTGGGATTTTGTCATCTAGATGTTTTATGAAAATGTTTTTCTTTATCATTAAAAAAGGATGCTAGGAAGTTGTTTTTATCATTACCTGATCGTATCATTAACTCATTTCAAGCATGCCAAAATGTTCTCTTTGATAGGTGGTTGGAAAATAAAGACAATATTTTTTATTTTGAATGATTTGACTAAAATTAATATAAATGAGAATGAAACTTGTTGGGTCTCTATTTTGTCATATTTTCTATCATTTAAACCATTCTTTTCACTACATCATTTCACACATTTACCACCATTCCCACTATATATCTTCACAAAAACACCATAATACACCTAGATATGCTCAAAGTGGTTTGTTATCACTTATTTCCTTTATTTTTAATAAATTAAGAAGAATTATGCTCAGTTTTACTAATGATGGTTTACACAGAAATTTCCTTTAGTCAAAGAGAAAATGACTTCCAAGGTTGACATATCTATGCAACTCCAGGTGAAATTCCAGAACTAGAGTTTTGTTCCTAGACCCATTGACATGGTTTTATGTTGTTCAATTAATACCATCTCCAGCGTGGCCACCTCCATCTCATGATTAATATTTCAGTCAAAATCGGAAGCATCCAATAGGCAATGATCTTTGCATGTAAATTTCAGATTGATGAGGACAAATCAGGGAATTCTGCGACATGGGTTTTGTGCAGAATGAGACCATTTAGGTGATAATTGAGAAGATTCCCCCAAAAGTGAATGACTTGGGTTGTACTAGTGTTTCTTCAAAGAAGATTCTCCCATATTTCTTGTTGTGACCATTTCTAGTCAAACGTATGCCAAGCGACCAACAAAAGAGGGGATTCGAGGCTAGAGGAGGTTGGATCGATTTTATCACTTAGAGAATCAAGGAAACAAGATAGGAAACAATGCATATCCTATCCCTCATGCTCAATATGATATTTGACCACAATTTCTACACATAATTAGAAATAGAATGTTATTATGAGCACATTCGGTTTTTCCATGTAAATCTATAAGAACATAAGTAATAGAATGTAAATGGTGGTGGGGATATGGTTATTACTCTTGAAGAATCATTTATGTACCCTGTAATATTTTGCAACTATTGAATACAAAGAGATTTATGATCCATTCACGGTGTTAAAGTGTTCTTAGACTTCTGAGTTTTATTAGGCAACATATCCCAGGAGGGCCCCTTGGTATGTGTTTTGTTTTTGTTCAATTATTTCAGTGGAATTAAATTATTTTTGTCATTCTTTCTTATTTATGTGATTTCTTGCATACACAAAGAATTCCTATAGCTTTCCGAAATTGCAGTGAATTATGTACACATGAGAATTCCTGTAATTGTTTAAAATTGCAGGAAATGTTATAACTCCTGTAATTACACTTTATTTCTGAATTTAACAGTTAGATTTGAACAAGGATTATCTTATTGAGTAAATTTCATTTGAGAAGTGTGATAGGTTAATTTATTATTCCTTGCAAAGCATTTCTTTCCTGTACTTTTCACTAAGTTTAGAATCAAACAATGACTCATAACTTAGGGTGACTCACTCAACTTTACACTATTTGACTGAAACAAAGTATGAGTATGAGTACAAATCTACATCTAGTGTTTGCATCTGAACTAGCAGTTCAACCAATTGAAGGTTAAATAAGTCACTTTAGTCATGAGAATAACTCTCAGTCCCTGAGTTAGATTCTGAACCTTCTTGTTTAAGTTTTCAATGGATTTACTTTTTCATAGGAATATTAAGTGACTACCAAGCTAGTTATGCATACATAGGGCTGACACCTCTTAAGTTTACTTACCCTGGATTGATAGAAAATGCTTCATAATTTAGTTAACTAAACTACAACTAAAATAACTGACAAAACTATTGATGAGTTTAACTACAAATTTGAAAAGATTGTGCAGGATATTCCTCAGACTCATCAACAGACTATTGCTACCATCTTGATGTATTACATGAATGCTTTTCAATGGAATTTTAGCTTCTTCCTTAATGATTCTAAACCTATAGATCTCTCCACTACCAAATGCAAGGTAAATAAAATTGATGAAAGTTGGAATTTCTCAAGGAATCTATATATATTAAACTTCCCGAGGGCCAAAGGTAATCACAAGTAGAAAGTAACTACTGCAACTAAGATTACTCATAATCCTATCTCTACTCTTGTAGAGGAGATAAAATAGATGCAAGTATCATTCACTCAAACAAATAATGAATTACATGACATGATTTTACATATGGAAAGAAATCAACACCAAAAAAAGTATCAACCAAGAAGTAGATATAACCAAGGCTCACTATCGAATAAGAGACCTCCTACATCATTGGAACCTACCAACATGATATGGAATGGGAATCCTTATTACTTTAGGGATTGTAAGAGTCTCTATGATGAAAATACTGGTTTCTCCATTTACCTAGGAGAAACCAAATCAGGTAATCAAAGCATTGAAGCATCCTTGGACATTTGTAAAAAATTATTTGATGGACATGATTATCAAGATTGTCACTTGATGGATGATGATTCAAGGAAAGAAGAGATAGAAGTCATATTATTTGTGGACATGCCTTATCTAGAAGAGGAAGCAAGAGATATTACCTATCAATGAAAGAGAAGTAACCCTACGCAAGATCAGCCAAGACCTTCCAAGCCTCTAGAAAAGGATAATAAAGTTGCAAGGCCAACTAGACCTAGTGCAGAGGTACCACAAAGTGATTCTTCAACAAGAAAATTTCCTAGGATGAAGCTAGATGTGACAATATGGTTCAGTAATTCCAAAATTCTCGTTCTTGTTTTTGAGTTAGAAAGGATTCCTTCTGTGAAGAATCAAATTGAATAATTTTTTGTGCTTGAATAAACTAGTCAAGCAACTCATATTGTTAATGAAAATGAAGATGCTCCTACTATTCTCCAAATTATGCACAAAGGAAGAAAAAATTCTAAGAACCATCCCTTTTTCATATCATTTATAGTGGAAGACTTGATCTTACATAACTATATTCTAGACTTTGGGACCTCGACCAATGTGATGTATCTCAAGGTGATGGAATGTTTGGGTTTAAAAACTTCGAGGCCATAAAATAATATTTGTTCCATGGACTCCAGGGAAGTCAAAGTGTGTGGATTAATCAAATATCTTCAAGTATGATTGGCTGCTCATCAAGATATTTACTTGGTAGTGGACATGGTGGTCATCAATGGTACTGAAGCCAAGGTAATAATTCTATCCAAAAAGTGGGTCATTGACCTTGGAGGTAACATTCAGATGTATTTATCATATGCCACTATTTCGAATTTTCAGGGTATTCCAGTCATCTTACAAAGAAAATCGATGAGGAAATATCATGTGGAGGATCCATGGGACCTAAATAATGAATGATTTTGCTTTGAAGAAGAGTTTGGAACCTACATCATGCTTACAACACAATTAGCCCACAAGAAATAAGTTGAAAACATTTGGAATATGAATTTCGATGGGGCCAAGTGCCAAGCAACTATGGGCACATGTATTGTTGTCACTTCCCCTAAAGGAATTGTTTCATGTTATGATTGTCATTTGGAATTTGAAGTGACTAACAATGTAGATAAACATGAAGCACTTTTACTTGGTTTGAATTTAGCTAAGAATCTCGTAATTAATATTTTGAGAATCATTGTTGATTATGACCTAGTTGTTTTGTAAGTAAAAGGCCTTTATGCTTCTAAAAATGAAAGATAAAAAATATACAGGAATGTAGTATGGGACACCATGGAATGGTTTGATGCATTATGATTGAAAGTAGAACTAATGGATTTGAATAAAAGAGTCGATGCAATAGCCATCTCCACTTTGATGCAATATATTTGTGACGATTTAGTGAATAATGGAGAAATGAAGATTACTTTCAAACCATTAGTCCCAAATAACTTCTTCAACTATTAGGTTTTTGATGATGATGCGTAGATTTTAATATTCATGAATAACTTGCAGGAATTTGCTGAGAACCAGATCGATTGGAGAGAAGAAGGTTCAAAAAAAGAACTAAAGGAAAATAGGAATCCAACAGGCCTTGTATCTCTTGAATATTTGTTCGACTGACATGATAGGTATAAGGAGACAAAAGAGATGATTAATCCTGATAAATATGAAGAAGTCAATATTGGATCAACCGAGAATCCAAAGATGATAAATATTGGCAAAGGAATATCACGAAAGGAAAGAGAGGAAATTAAAAATCTTATCAAGGAATTTAGGGATGTATTTTCCTTCTCCTATGATGATTTGAAGGTCTACAAAGGAGATGTAATTCAACACACTATACCCTTGAAGGAAGGTGACAAGCCATTTCGATAGAAGCTAAGATAGATTAATCAAAAGTTTTCCCCTCTTGATTCGTATTATATTGGAAACAACATGAAGGAAAATATATAACAAGGAAACACACGTACATATTGCAAAAAACACACAATACAATTAAAATCAGATTATATTAATGATCGTTTGAAATACAAAATACTATAAAATGAAAAGCACACAAGCTAGATAGAATGGTGGTAGCTTATCTATAAAGATAGAGATGTGATAGCTGCACTCATTTGAAAGAAGATGATTACAAAGAGGTTGAAAAGGAATTTTAACATAAATCATCAATGAGAAAACCTTAAACATCCAAAAACTTAACCCTAGAAGATGAAATTCCAAAAGGTTTGTGGGCCTCGATGTGGTTAGTTGATACATCAACTTCCTGGGGCCATTACTTTTGCATATGATCTCCATTTTGGGTGCTCGATATCCCATTGGAAAGGTCTATCTAATAATCAGACATTCAAAATGTCCCAATACATTTCTATGACATCTATAGGGCACTTCCATGTCAAAAAAATGTTCTTTAGGGCCTCAAAACGACCCTAGAAGTTTGGGACCCAAAAAACCGTAGAAAAACTTCCAAGATGTAGAACCATTCTAAATTAGTAGAACATGTGGGTGACCACCAACATCCATCTAGATCAATCCTCCCCCCTTAGGAATACATGACCCCCATTGTGTCAAGTTCCTCCATCAAATGGGGAAACTTCTGTTGAATGTGACTGCTAGTGAAGAAACCACCCTGCTTTGATGACCCGATAGAGTTGGATGTTCTACTAGTAGGTGCCCTTCATTTTTGTGTCCATGATCGGATCAACTATTTCTTTTTCAATGCATTCATGATTAATTTATGTAGGGTCCAAGTGCTTGACCATGTCCAAAGTGTCTAGGAGAGGTGGGAAATATGGTCAAAGCAATTCCACATTAAATAACGAGTGCAAGCCAAGGAAAGGGGGAATACTTAATTCAAAATCATTCTCACCCATAGCCTTGGTGATGGTGTAAGGCCCATTTCAGCATGGGAAGATATTTTTATGGGGTATTTCTACAAATGAAACCATACCTTATCTCCCACCTGAAACTTGTGTGTTACCTGATGCTGATCATGGCACTGCTTGTACTTGGCATTAACTTTCTACAAAATTTCATGAACCTATTGTTGAATGTGATGGATTCACTCAACAAATTTGGTTGCTGGATCGACCTCAGTTTGAAAATGGGAGGAATTTTCCCATGTAGATGAAATGGGTAGAACTATGTCAATGGGGGCTAATGGATAGAACCCCAAGCAGTCCTGAAAATGGTTGTGGCTACTAAAGGTGTGGAGGGATATGTTGTAGCTATGTTGAACATAAGGAAGGCTTTCATATTGTGTGTGTGGATGTTTGGAATTGGACATCCTAAGGATATGGACAATCATCCTGTTGACTACCTCCATTTTTCCATCAATCTATGGGTGGAAGGAAGTTGATTAGGTAAGCTTGGTGTCCATCATCGACCATAGGTTGGACCAAAAATTGCTTAGGAACCTACTATGTCGATATAAAATAATAATCCATGGGAGCCCAAAATGAACCCAAACATACTCAAAGAAGACCTTAGCGATGGCCTCAGCTATGATGCTCTTCTTGTAGGGTGCTAAAACTGCCATCTTAGAGAATCGATCAATTACCACAAAGACATAGTCATTCCCATGCTTGGTTGAAGGAAGACCAGAAATGTAATCCATGGATATGGGCTCCCAAGGCCTATCAAGAGTAGGAAGAGGGGTGTATAGGTCCTATTTCTGATAGGGAGTTTGGAAATGGCACAGGAAGTGCATGGTTTGATGTACTTGTAGACATCTTATTGAAGCTTCGACCAATAAAAATTATTTTGTAGTACTTCCAATGTTTTTTCCAAACCAAAGTGTCATGCCATCTAAATGTAATGAGCTTCCCAAATAAGCTTTGCACACTCTCTTGAAGGAACACAAAGATGGCTCAGATGGAACATAAATCCATCCTGGAGATGAAAGTATATAACTAGTTGTCCTATTCTCAATGTCTCATAAAGAATAGCAAAGTCAGAGTCACTATTGTATAATTGTGGCCACCTAGATGTCTCATTCCCATAAGAGTTAAGAACTGTGGATAGTTCCACAATTAGGGGTTGACTGAGGCAGTATGCGACATGGTTGGTGTTGTCTTTCTGATGGTGGTAATTCTATAACTATCCTTCTGTCTGCATGAATTGCAAATGCCTATGATCAGTGTGGACGATCATTTCCTTCCCTAGAATGTAATGTTTCCATTATCAACATGCCTGGACAATGGAGTACATATCTTTGTTGTAGGCATGGTATCTGCGAACAACATCATATATTTTTTCACTGTGATAGGCCACTAGATGCCCATGCTAAGTGAGGACTACACTGATAAAATAATATGAAGCATCTGCCTCAATCTCAAATGGATGTTGCAGGTCTAGAAGAATAAGGATTGGTGTTGATAAAAGGCGGAATTTCAAATCCTCAAAATATTTCTTCTAGGGAATGAACCACAAAAACATGGCCTTCTCTCCACCCTTGGTCACTTGGATTAGGACCTAAGTGATATGAGAGAAACCCAACACAAACCTGCAATAGAAGTTGGTGAGTCCCAAGAAGTTGCAAAGCTTGGTCAGTGTCTTTGGGGCCGAGCAATCATGGATGACTTGGATCTTGGTTGGATCCACATGCACACCCTTATTATCCATAATGTATCCAAAATATTGTATTCTTTGCATACATAAGGAACACTTATCCAAGTTGGCATATAATTGTGTTGTTGTAGCATGCCCAATACCTATTGAATGTTCTTCAAATGTTCCTCCCATGTTTTTGATAAATATGAGGATGTCATTCACATATACAACCACAAAGGAATTTGTGAATGGCCTCAATATATCATCCATCATCCACATGAATGTGGTCAGGGAATTAGTCATGCTGAAAGGAATGACCAACTACTTGAAGAGACCTTCTTCAGACTCGAAGGTTGTATTCCATACATAAATTTTCTCAATCAACACCTGGTGGTATCTTGACTTCAAATCAATCTTACTGAAAAATTTAGCTCCCTTGAGTTGATTGAAAAGATCATCAATTTGGGTGATGGGATACCAATTTTTTTACTGTGATCTTGTTCAGTAATCTGTAATCAATACAAACTCTCCATGTCCCATCCTTATTCTGTATTAGAAAAATTGGGCTCCGGAAAGGTGAGGATCTTGGTTTGATGTGGCACTTCAGAATTAGTTCTTAGATTCGACGTTTGATTTCTTCATTATCCATAATATAATTCCTATGCATGGGGATCTTAGGTAGAGGAACATCAGGTGTCAAATTAATTGAGTGCTCTACCGGACAGTGAAAATGCACCCTAGTAGGTGAGACAAATATGTCTTTGTGCTCTTCTACTATCTTGTCCACTTGCTGTTTCTATGTAGAGAGACCTCATGTAGAGGTTTTGGCGGTTGCAATGACCTTCTATTCACCTTCTGACCAGAAAATAAAGAGGAAAAATATCTTGGTCTGAGAAACCAGATTTCAACATTGATTTATGGAGATCAAAGAGATTGCAGTAGTTGGGACTTCCTCCGGTACCCTATAAGTTGACCTACCAAAGTAATAATGACACTATGGGGCCTAGATTCATAAAAAAAAATTTCTTCCACATATATTGTTGAATTGAAATAACATCATAAAATTCAAGGGGGGAAACATCACACAATACCTCATCTTTGAAGGGTTTGATGTCGTAGTGTAGGTGACATTGTTGGCTGACATGAATGTCCCATCGATGGCTGAACCAACCAATGGTGTATGGTTGAGGATGCAACATCATTGTTAGGTTCAACCTATTGATGACCTCTATTGAGGTTAGGTTCTTATGGATACCACTATCAACAATGAAATGGAGGGGGGTCCCCTTCACCCACATCTATGTGTGGAAGAGATGCTCCCCTTCCTTAGGCTCCTTTGGTTCCTCTAGCTAGAATTTTGTGCTAGTGACAGTGACACTGGGTTCTATGTCAATGATTCGTTTTCCCTTATTTGGTTTCGAATAAGAGTCTGAGTTGGAATATGAATCTAATGATTTTGTATTATCCAACAATGACTATTTGGAGTGACATTCATTAGTGTTGTGCTAATGGATTTTATGGAATTTGCACCACTTTCTAGTGTCCTCCTTCAACTTCCCATTACCCTTCTTTGCTGGTGGCTTGGACTAGTTTTCCTGGGGATGACCATCCTTGCTTTGTCCTTTGATTTGGAAGTTAGGGCCACCTTTATCATGCTTCTACTACAATGGGTTTGAAGAGCTGAAATCCCACTTATTCTTTTGCTTGAACTTTTTCTCGATCTTGACAACATATTGGTAAGTGACTTCCATTGAGGATATTTCTAGGAAATCCATATTTGTTTGGATGTACCTATGAAAGCCACTATGGTACTTTAGGACCATGTTCCATTCAAAGTATTTAATACCCATATTTTTGTGCAAGGTATGGAAGATGTTGGTGTACTCCGACACAGTCTGGTGTCTCTCTTGACATAGAGTTGTCCATATCATGTATTGGTCATCATAGTTTCCAACAAGGTAGTATTGTTCCTTCATGGCATCGAAAAAATCCTCTCAAGTGGGTTCCAACCCAAAAATTGCAGATTGATCTATGACATGTTGTTGAGAATAAGTTTCCCACCAATCCCTCACATGGAGAAGATCCTTAAGGAGCACAAAGGTGATCTTTTCATTGTTGGAATTTTTTTGGACATATAAATAACCCTCTAGCAGACTTAACCATTTTTCCAAAGTGTCGACGTCTATTTGGCCTTCAAATAAAGGAATATCAAATTTAACTTGTACCTTGAAGGGTTTCGCACCTCCGAAGTGACTGTTGGTTGAAGGTGCTGCCATCGTTGTTGGTAGTTGTCGAAGGATCTAGGAGAAATTATCCATCATCTTGTTCCTCTGTTGCATGAGGGATTCCTAGAGTAAAAGTTTGATAGGATATCCTACCCCTTCACCTCTCTTTTCTTCCACCATGGGAGGCTACTTGGTCTAGAAAGAGCGGTTGTACTCAAGAGAAACTAACTCAAGACCTGACTTTTTATACCCTGACCTTATCGGGGACATGCACCAAGAAACGACAAGGAGCAGATTGCTTTGATACCACTCATTCAGATTATATTGAGAATGACATGAAGGAAAACATATAACAAGGAAATACACAAATATACTAAAAGAAACAAACTAATACAATTAAGCTAACATTATGTTAATGTTTGTCTAGAATAGAAAAGATTGTAAAATGAAAAGAACATAAGCTAGCTAGAATGGTGGTAGATTATCTCTAAAGATAGAGATGTGATGACTACACTCATTCGCAAGAATATGATTACAAAGAGGCCGAAAAGGAATTTTAACATAAAGCATCAATGAGAAATCCCTAAACATCCAAAAATCTAACCCTAGAAGATGTAACACCAAAAGGTTTGTGGGCCCCTATGTGGTTAGTTGATACATCAACTTCCTGGGGGCATTACTTTGGCATACAAACTTCATTTAGGGTGCTTGGTAGCCCATTGGAAAGGTCTAGCAAATAAGTACACATTCTGAATGGACCAGTACATGCCTCTAGCATCTATTGGGCACTGCCACGTCAAAAAAATTTCATTTAGGGACTCAAACCAACCTCATAAGTTTGGGACCCAAAAAATCGTAGAAAAACTACCAAGATGTGGAACCATTATGAACTAATGGAAGATGTGGGTGGCCATCGGTATCCACCTAGATCACCTCTTGTGCAGAAAGAGTTGCAAAAATTATACAAAGAAATAATCATCACTCCCGCAAGACATTCTACTTGGCTCTCTAATCCAGTGATAGTGTGAAATAAGATCAGTGAGATAAGGCTCTGTTTGGACTTCAAAAATCTCAATGCAACATATGAGAAAGAGAATTATCCATTGCCAAACATGGAAAATATACTAGAAAGAATCATAGGATCAAAGATGTTGTCATTTTTGGATGGTCTTTCAGGTTACAATCAACTATGGGTGAACAAATATGACATACATAATGTTAGTACCAGGTTTAACCTGGTCATTGATATGTGTACCAATAAATACCATGAGGTTGAATTAGAGAAAAATAGATGTCAAAGGAGAGCTTACCAAGCTCGTGGATATAGAGAATTCAACCGACGCTTCAACACTCTGAAGGAATCATAGGAAAATCAAGCCCTAAGGGAATAAGGCTAAGTTTCTAGAGCCCAGGCACTTAGGGCTTCTAAGAGGAATATTCATGCTCAAAATAGGATTAAACCCTTTTAAACCATAGGTTATATCATAATACTAGGGCTTAAAGTCTGAGCATTCATGAAGGTGTGGGCCCGATCATCTGACAACCACAAGTAATCATGATCGATGGTGGATAATGCATGTCGCATGGGAAAAGAGAAAGGGGTTTAGCACATGCTTAGGGTGTGACAGTGGTTTCAAGAGCCATGTGTTGAAGGATGGATGGTATCACATGACACAGATACGGAAGGAAAAAACACTCCCATAGGGTCACGATAGTGGTATTCCATTTTTTTCAGGTCACTTGTTTGCCTACTCAACACACATATGCCCATCCACTCTGCACCACATGAATCCAATGAAACATTCCACCTGGACATCAAGGAACATAGGGATAGCTCAACACGCCAACAAGACACTTTTTGAGCCCATTAAAGATAGCCACTTGTATAGAGGGAGTCCACTGGGACTTTAGTCACCATACCAAACTCAAATACACTAATTTCGATTCAAAAAGACACTTCAACATTGACATGGACCATTATTCAACTTCCACGGGTCCCTGATGATGTCATCCAAATTTTTCACATTTTCCCCAGTTCTCAAAAAGTTCGAAACCATTGGGAAAATGATTCATGTTTCTAACAAAGGCACAAAGAGGAATATATTAGGAAGGAGGATGATTCATTGATAGCATGCCAAATCAGTTGTAAAATATGTGACACATAACAATATATTTAACATCACGTACACATCTTTTCACTAATCATTATATCACTACGTCCAACTAACAGAGGACAAAAATCATTTCCTCGACATGCCCACTCATGGGAGCCCCAAATATCACTAGATTAGGCTAGGCGTGATGAACCACTTCATCCCATCAACTACCTTCACCATGCACGTGTCAAGCTCCTATAAGGGAAAACCACAAGGATCAAAAGGAACCAATCTGCGAATAACTGTGTGTTGCAAGATTATGATACCGAAGTGATTTCCTTTTAACAATGACCACTACTTTTCATTTCTCCTTATATTTAATGATGTGCAGAGGGTACCTCCATGGATTTAAATGTTTGAATATGTTTACTATTTGATGCATGTTTTAATGATCTGATGCATTTGTTAGAACTGTTGAATTCTTAATTCCTCACCACATTATTCTTTTCCATAAACTATGAGATTCATACTTAACAATGCCTCATGTGTTTATTTTGTATTTATTCTAAAACCATCACTTCATCGATGTTTAAAATCAATTTTCTGAAACACTCGTTGACAAATGTCTCTTGGGGCTGAAATCTTTAATACCTAGATTGATATTGTTTGAGGGTCGAGAGTTCTATAAGAGAGAGAGAAAAACTTACCCACATTTTTGCATAATTTCTTTTATTACAAACATGGATTTAAGTCTCACCCTAAGTCTTACTCCTAGGGTACCTTGACATCATTCCAATGACATCCCGAAACATCTTGAGGGATAACATCTAAAATAGCGCCATTTTCTAGGATGTAATTTGAAGATATTTTTCCCTGGGGATACAACATTTCAAGCTTTGATACTTGAAGGTTAATAGGTTTTAGGCACCTAGCTGTTGATTGTTTCACTTGGCGACTCCAAAGTGAAAATATCTAGTGTCCAATAGAAGATACACTATAAATAACCTAGATCCTAAGATTACTCCAGTATAATTATATACAAAGAAGATTTTGACCTGGAGAAATCTCTGAGAACGTCATATCGCTTCATCTCCAGGTAACCCTAATTCAGAAACATCTCCTTCTATTGTTCGTAGAGGTAGAAAATATTTATAATTAATTGATATACTATTTGACTCATATTATGCTTCCAAGCTACCTCTTGAACCCCTAATATATCTACAAAATTGACCCCTAGGATTCGTCAAGGGGCAAGCTCTTTCATTAAAGCCTTTTTGAAAAACCCTTTTAATCCTGCATCCATTGACGCCCATAACCATATCCTACAAAATATTATGGCCAACCTTGGATTACGAAGAGATGGGGGAAATCGAACTCCCCCACCATCTTTAAACTCTTGGGTCACTACTATATCTGGCCCATTAAACCTCCCTGTGAATGTTCATGACCTACCTCTGAAAATTATCTGAAGCTCTTTCCCAAGTATAATGGTGACCCAACTCAATCTGCTAAAGAATGCCTAACATCCTTCTAGGAATTCACTGACAACCTGTTTGTGGAGAATGACGATGTCTTCATGAGTATTTTTGTTCAGACCTTGGAGGGATATGTTCATAATTCATTCAAAGATCTTCCTATAGCCTCGATAGATAGCTGGCAGGATCTTGAGTATGCATTTATGAAACATTGGGGGGAAAAGAGAGATAGTCTATATTACTTGACCAAATTTGGCTCACTCAAGAAGAGAGACAATGAGCTTGTTGTTGACTTCAACATAATATTGAACAAGTTATACAAAAATATCCCTAGAGACATAAAGCCCTTACAACAAGCAACTAAGGTCACATATGTTGGGGATTTTGATGCAGACTTTGTCATGATATTAAGGGAAAGAAGGGATCCAATTCTGTTGGTAATATAGGATGATGTAATAAACATTGAATGGAATATGATTGCATCAGAAAAAATGAAGAAAAAACCAGATCAAATAGAAATAAAAAAGGCTAGAGAAGACTATGGTTCCTCAGACCCAGTCAAATATTCCCATGAAGCCTGAATGAATGAGATGTTTAGACTGATCATAAGTTTAAAAAATAATATGTCTAGATTTGAGATGGATAATGATAATGCCAATCAAGCCCCTCAAGAAGGAGGGGTGAGGAATCCTAAATAATTCAAAAGGCATTTCAACCCTCAACTAATGAGGAGAAAACAAGGAATTATGAACAACCCATCCAACCTCATGTAAGAACTAATAATGAAAACAACCTAGTGGAGGAAGAGATGGATGAAGGATACACTGAAAATATAGAATAAATACACATGTTAAAAGGAGAAATAAATTCCATGCATCTAACCCAATATGATTATGAAGATTCCCTTAACAATAAGAAGAAAAACCCAAAAAGTGAATCAAACAAATAAGTGTTGTCCTTTGTCTAGTACATGATATTTGATGATGCACTACATGCTGAGATGCATAAGAAATATGACCTTAGGACCAGGACAAATAAAACTAATCAATATAATCATCCCCATCCTAAGAATCCTATCCCAGGCCTCTCTATGAATAAATTCAAAGAACTAAATAATATTCCCAAGACTAAAGAGCCTGACGAGACTTCAAGGACTGAAAGAGAGGTTAAAGAACTTGAGGAATCAGTTCCACCTTTCAAAATTGAAAATGAACTATCTAAGATCAAGATTCATTTACCACTAATGGATTTGGATATAAATCTTTCATACCACAAGCAGATTGAGAAAGTGATACAAGTGAAAGTATCAACAAATCCGCTTGATATTGTAAATCTACAAGATGATTCCCCTACCATAGTCTTTGGTCATCACATAGATGACAAAGATGAGTTTATTGCACTTTTTTATGTAACACTAAATATCCATGAAAAGATGTTGCATAATTGTGTGCTTGACACTGGAGCCTCACACAATCTTATGCCCAATGTAGTTATGGAAAAATTAGGGATGGAAATAACTAGGCCATATCATGATCATTATTCTTTTGATGCTAGAAAGGTAAAATGTGATGGGATGATCAAAGATATGGTAATCACCTTGGCTCAAATTCCTATCAAGATTCAAAATCATAATGATGGATGTAGTGGTGGTTGATGTGCTTACAAAATATGGTATGATGCTATCCAGAACATGGGCGAGAAATATGGGTGGTACAATGCAAATGGGCATGGCCTATGCTACTGTGCCAATTTTTGGAGGGGAGGACATGAGATTATATATAAAAACGAAGTTTCCTTATGTGGTTAGTGATCATAACAAACCTCTAAATCATGCTATATATGTTTCTCATGAGGATCTTGGTTGTTCCATCCTCACAGTAAATGAAGAATACAAGGAAGCTCCCACACCCACAACTCCAATCAGCCTTGTTGAAGTAATAGGTGGTATGTGGAAAATACATTTTGATGGGGCATATTCAAAAGAATAATCATAATCTAATGACATATAAAGGAGAATCAGCCAATTAATCAAGTTTCAATGATTGAGGGTGTAAATCAAGATTGTTGTAGCACAAGATAACAACATATATGAATTTGCACAACTGGATGGAGAGTTGTTTGGGTATCCTATAAATGGGAGGTTCCTCGAGCACTTCTTGCAATACTGAATGTTGCAAAATTTTCTACCCTGTACATAAATAAATATTTTTCGATTCCTGTTTATGTATTTTCAATTTTGCTTCATTCACCATTTATTATGAAAGCAAAAGTTAGGGTTATAACACTGTAAGTTTTTGAGCAATTTTGTTTCACCAATCAGATCAGTTTTCAGGTGCGCCAGGGGCCTTTAGTTTGACGTAGACTCCATATCCCAACATGAGAAGTCACTTGGTCTACAGTTCTCAACATATCGCAGATGTATGTTTTCCCTAATGGAATCGATGTTAGTACTAGGTTTAACCTCGTCACTGATATGCATACCTATCAATATCATGAGGTTGAATCATAAAAAAATAGATGTCGAAGCCGAGATTATAGAGTTCATCGATTGAGATAATTTAACCGGTTCTCAATCACCTTGAAGGAATCACAAGAAAATCAATCCCTAAGGGTCCAAGACCAATTTTCTAGATCCTAGGCACTTATCGAGAGGTTATAAGAGGGATAATCATGCTCAAACCAAGATTAAACATTTTTAAAACATAAGGTATATCACAAGACTAAGGATTAAAGTCTATGTGTTGGTGAAGGTGTGGGCCCAATAATCCGATGGTCTCAAGTGAGCTTGATCTACGGTGGATAATGCATGTCACATGAGAAATGAGAATAGGGGTTAGCATGTGCTTAGGGTGCGATGGTGGTTTTAAGATCCTAGTGTTGAAGGATGGATGGTGTCGCATGACATGGATATAGAAGGAAAAACCACTGCCACAGGATCACGATAATGGTATTCCATTTTTTTCCAGGTCACCTATCCACCTATTCAAATCAAATTTGCTCATCCACTTAGTGCCACATGGAGCCAATGCAGCAGTCCACCAGGCATCAAGGAAGCTAGAGACATCCCAATGTGCCAACAAGACACTTTTTGAGCCCTTTAAAGATATCCACATGTACAGAGGGAGCCCATTGGGACTCTGGTCACCATACCAAACTCAACTACATGTAGGATGAGCCTAAAAGACACTTCAGCATTGACTTGGACCAATATTCATTTTCCATGTGTACACGGGTCCTCGATGATGTCATCATTATTTCATCCAAATTTCAGTGTTTTCCCTAGTTTAAAAAAAAACGTGAAACCATTGGGAAGATGAGCGTTCTTTGAAAAAAGGAACGAAGATGAATATCTTAGGCAGGTGGAGGATTCAATGATATCCTACTAAATCATTTGGAAAATATATGACACATAACAAGATATTTATTATCACATTCACATCCTTTCACTAATCATCATATCATTGCCTGCAGTTGACAAAGGACAAAAAAAAAATTCCTTGACATGACGACTCACACAAGATGCAGATCTCAATAGATCAGGCTGGGTGTGATGAATCACTTCATCCCATCATCTACCTTCACCATGCACGTTTCAAGCTCCTACAAGGGAAAACCACAGGGATCAGAAGGAGATGATCTGTGAGTAATTTAATTTCTAAAGGTGAGTTACTCAGATTCTAGGTGTCTTAGATGATGACCCACCTGAGAAGTCTCTCCCTTCAAGAGAAGGTAATAATCCATCTTGGTTACAGATGTTAGGAGAGTGTGTTCAACGTTTCGTGAAGAGGATAATTTCCTTCTTTGGTATCATCAACCAACATATAAGAACCGAAGGACATATATGAATATACCCTAACGTACTATTGCCAATCATATTAGTGTACTCGAGGAGATTGAAGCAGATGATGCATATTATTGGTCAATCACGTCCAATTTCAATTGGGCAGTGTTAGCTGAAAGGAAATGGATAACTCGTCTCCTGTTGACTTGTGACCAAAGCACTGAACACGATACTGGGAATCAATTGAATCACCCTGAGAGAGCTAAAGTAAGAGTGCATATGGGGAAAATTGAGCATCCCTTTCAACAATGTCGTGGGTCATCTTTGGGGGTAAAAATCATTTTTACCTAGTAAAAATGAAAATCAGTTGCAAATTGGTTAGAAACCTCGAGAGGTATTAAGATTATAACAAGAAATATCCATCTCCAAGAAGAAGTATTGGTCCAAACAGATGGTTTTCCCACAAATTAAGAGCCTATAAAGTAAGGCTAAGAGATCATTTTTATAGTTGGCACTTTGGGGAATTTAAGAGTTTCTTATAACTAGGTTTGTTTTATCAAGATCCGCTCAGACAGATAAATATATTTTAAGGCGGCATGCTTGTTGGAAGCCAACCCAATTTTTTTGATTGCTCTCAAAAGATGCCTACACCCCTTGTCGTATTACGACAAACCATTGTCGCATTGTGCTAATGGACATTCATCTTATTTTTGCGACAATTCCAATTCAATTTCGTTTTTAGTTTTCACAA
>ML794536.1:36312-54581 GCA_009831015.1 Picea engelmannii
ATCATAGTTAGTATTTTGTAGACATATAGTAGTCAGTAATTTGTAGTTAGATCAGTTTGTTAGTTTTAGTTAGTTTTATTAGTTTCTAGTTTCCTTAGTTTTAGTTTAATTTCTTTTATTTAATTAGTTAGTTTGTTTTAGTTTGTTTTTATTAGTTTCTAGTTTCCTTAGTTTAGATTATTTAGCTAAGATCACTTTCTCTTCGGTTTCCTTACGAGACCTTAGAGCGGCCAACGGAGCCGTTAAACTCGTCAGGGTGGTCCATACCAAACGGCTTGGGTTATTTAGACAACCCCGGACCGGTTCCACTCTCCCAGTTGACGGATGGACTGTTTCGCCCGTCAACAATGCTTCATGAGGTTCATCCCCTGTGTTATGTTTTCATCTGTTTCTCTTTTTGTGCATGTGTTCATGTAAAAATCCCGAGTTCCCTTGTAAGCTTTGCAAAAAATATCACCTTACTCATTTGTGCCCTAGTATTTCCATGGTACAATAAGTGTGGTCTTTATCTAAAGGCCCTTATAGTTCTGAGTCATTTTCGGTTTCCCATCATTCTAATCAATATTTGGTTGACAAATCGGTCATTCCGATGCAATATTCATTTGAAACCACTCTTGTTTTGGGGGGTGATGCATCTCTTGACCATGTTGTCTCGCATCCTATTCAACCCGTGGTTGAGGAAGTAGTCATGCCAATGCAATATTCGGTCGATCACACTCTTCTCTTGGAGAGTGACAAGTCTAAGGAAGTTGTCTTACCAATGCAATCTTCAGTTGATCCCAATCCTCTTTGAGGGAGTGATGTGTCTTTTGACTGTGTCCTTAACATTTCCAATTCAGTACCTTCTAAACAGGGGGGAATTCCATTATCTTCGAGTATGCTCCCTCCAAGTCCTAGGATGGTTTCCTTTGATTGGAATGATCTTGTAGAACCTCGACTTACTTATTCTACACCCTTCCAGATAATGGTTGGAATTAATAAGTTAGGCATTTGAAAAAGTGTTATAGATGAAGGATCCTATGAAAGTCTTTTTTATCATCCTCGGCTTGGAAATATTTGGGTTCTCCTAAGCTTGCGTCAGCTACTAGTGAGTTCTTGGATTGTGACAGAAGACCTAGTGAATGCCTGAAGATTCTTCCTCAGTTTCCTATCACATTAGGTGGGAAGATTTTCTGAGTTGATCTATTAGTGGTTCCATGACGTTTAGACCTTAATTTGATTCTTGGGTGTGATTATATGTATGCGATGAATGTTGTGGTGTCTCTTCTCTTTTGTGTGATGCATTTCCCTCACAATGGAAGCATTGTCATTATTGATCATATTTCATTTGATAATCACCATACTGGCTTGAAATTACCTCAATTTTCCCCTTTGTGTGTAAGAAATTTTCTTCCTCACTCTTATTCTGGCCATTACCTGTCAGAATCCCTCCCTGAGATTCTTCTCACAATGACATTATGGATTCCATAGTTAAGCTCTTTTCAGACTCCTTAAAATTGAAAATATTGTTGAGTGTCCTTGTTCCTTTTACACTTATTAAATTGTCCTGAAGGAATGTCTATTTAGCACAATTTTACCCCTTTTTCGGACTGGATAGAGTAATTATGAAAAAGGTATACTCTAGCCTACGATCTAGAAGAGTTCTCCTCAGTTTTGTTTTTTTTCAGGCCCAAGAGACTAAATTTATGCAAAAGGACATGAGAGTCAATAGTTAAGCTCTTTTAAGATTCCTTAAATATGAAAATATGGACAAATGATCTTGTCTATGTCACACCCGTAAAATGGATTTGAAGAGACATCTTTTTGGTATAAGTTTAACCCTTTTCTGGACTGAACTGACTATGTACAAAAAATGAATACTCTGGTCTAGTATTGACCAAAAGAGTTCTTCTTGGTATTGTTTTATTATTTTTTGGGCCCTGGAGACTAAACTTATGAAAAATACCATCATGATAGGTTTACTTCCTAAAGTTGAGTTGTAACTACATTGCATATTGACTGCTCATGATTTTAGGCCTGACCTCGACTTCATCATGCTCTTGTTGAACCAATTGCCTATGCATTCCTATCAATTTCCAACCTTGCAATTTATTCCCTTGCAACTCGATACCTTCTCCCTGGAGGGAACATACCCTAAGTGTCCTTATCCTACACATACTTCCTTGCATTGAGAATATGTATGTTCCTTGTTCTATGGAACTATTGTTCCTTCCCACGACACTCATTCCTTCCATTGTACGATAACATTCTTTTATTCTTTTTCAGGCTTTTATAACATGAAAAAGACAAAAAAGTAAAAAAAACAAAAAAGAATGGGAAAACATCTATCTCTTTTATTGGCATTAGTCTTGTCTCCCTTGAACAAATCACAATATTGAGTCAACGTCTCATCTTTTTTGGTTTAGTATGGCTTTAGGAGACTTTTTCTCACTTTGAATTTTTCTCCCCCAGTTCGTTATTCTTCCAACTATATAGAGAATTCATTGATTCCCCCTGCATCGCAAATGTATCTCAGATTATATTCATGTTGCCTGAGTCACATAATGTGTCATGCTTATGTTCAAGGGAAAGTTTTAAAACTGTGTAGACCATTCTATAGTTAGCCTTTGACCTTGCAAGTTGACCTTTCCAAGTCAATCTCATCATCACGAGTATCAATATTTTCATCTAATCTCTTCCAAATATTTGGATTTATGCTACCCCTCATGATGGATGATGGAGGATGCCTTAATTCCTTCCTTCTAGTGGGTTCCCTCCCATCGACTTCGACACATATTTCTCTAGGAGAGGAATCAAGAGTTATGTTTGGTGCCTTGGGGCTTGCAGTCATCAGTGGCAGGTCCCCTCATTATTGGTACTGGGAATACTTCAATGTCCCATGTTCAATAGTTTCTACCAGGTGTTCGATGCGAGTTCATTCAGTCACACTTGTTAGATAGTACCATGGTACCTTGACTCCAATTATCATTATTGGTGGGTTGTCTCGTGTTTGTTAATGATATACCTCAATGACTGGTAATCAAATGATGTCTCATTGTGTTCGAATTCAACTTATTTATTCACAGAGTGTAGACATGTACCATGACAGATTGTAGTGAAGAATTTGGGTGAAGTACGAGCACCACATCTTTTGTGCTCCTTCCTGACTCATATGGTGCCACCTCATAGACTGGTACTCACATAGAATCAACTTGTTCATTTCTTTGGTCCCAGTCATCCTCTATTATTGATTTTGAGACATAGTTCCACTGTGTATATATTCGTGGCTATGATCTACTTTGACATGGATCCACTGTGTATATATTCGTGGCTATGATCTACTTTGACATGGATCCACTGTGTATTCTCTGTGGCCATGATTGCTACTTCGTTTATATCACATGGATCCACTGTGTACTATTCGTGGCCATGCACTATAGTTATATTTTACATATGTCATGGATCTGCATTGTACTTCCTTTGGCAACCATGCTTAAATCACTCATGAGCATGGGTATGCCCAACTTGGGAAACAAAACCTTTCTTGATCCTTGCTGAAGGTTATTGTTTTTGGATCAGTTTTTTCGGGACCCTCCATGGATTCTTCTATGCATCCTCGCCTCTCAGAGTTCATAATCTATTTTGGCCATCATTTTTCCCTTATGACCTCACACATTAGGGGGAATCTGTTATAGCACAAAATACCACACTTATGCATTTGTGCCATGGCCCAACCCTTTCCTAATGATTGCTAGAATTACCCCCCAAAGGATCTCTCAAAAATCACTTAAAAAACATTCCCTAAGAGCATATTTGTGGTTTTTCCTAGTGCAACATGTGGACATATGTGACTTTTCCACACTGCAACCTGAGGATGCCCTCAAAATTTTTGAAAAATAAAATAATTCCATGTTTTCGGGTGGGTTTTTCGGTTGAACTCATTTCCCAATGACCCTTTCCCATACTCAATGGAATCAAACTCCCAAAACCTCTTTGGGAAGATATTAAATAATCATTGAGGGCTAAGGAGAGGTCGAGTCCTTTTATGCAAAGTTATGATGCCAACATCTAGCAAGCCTCCCTTCCCTATAATTTTCTGAGAAACATCCCCTATAGTCTAGGAACTCCTTTTCCAACAATTATTTCTTATGTTATATGACTATAGGGTTTATCCTTATCCCTATTTGATTCATTGAAGGAAGATTACATTGGTTGAGTTGATGATCGAGGATTCCTAGAGGAACTAGGCACTTGGCTTCAAGATGGTGCCTAAAGGCTCGACAATGTTGTAACTTACCTTTTCCACTTGTTGATAATAAAAGAGTTTGTTTTCCTTCAGATTTTGTCTTCAATATATGTTTATCTTTATTATTACTTTGAATATGCCATATAATATGCACATGATTTTGTTTGCATAACTACTTTCATTGCAACCCTTGTTTTGTATCTATTTTACAAGATGGTTCTAGTAGAATATCAAGATCTCTTCAACGACTTGGAATGGGGATTGAAATTAGACGAGAGAACAAGGTGCACTTTATTTTCTCCTTTATATCCCTACTTCCTCCTAGTTTAAGTAGTTATTTGCTTTAGATTTTGTGTGCTTGTATTTGAGGGGATACTGTTGTATCTACCACTTAGTCTTGCTCTGCTATGATCCAAACCCAAGATCATATGGGAAAAATGACTTAATCAACACCTTGGGGCATGATGGGTTCCCCATATGGTATACTTATATCTCTCACAACCTATAGTTACCTAACCAAAACACTCTTAAAAGTACATGTTTTCTATAATAAATGGCTATTATAGTATTGTTTGGCTCTTAGATACTTTTGGATTGCATTTAGTTCCTTTTTATCTATAAATATGGTATTAATGTGTGTTTGTTTTTTAATGACTTGTTATGAATTAGGGATTTTATTATGTGATAAAGCTGTAAATGGGTGAATATCATCCTTTTGGAAAAGGAATAAATAAATAATCATCAACAATTGCAGTCAATTATTTATCTATGGTCGAATAATTGATAAGGAAGCATAACAACCTTAGCTAGGAGATGAGAAGGAATTTGGTCAAGAATTCAATGCTTGAGTGATATGGAATAGAGCACAACATTTCCATGTGATTCATGGAATAACATGCTAAACATTTGTGCATCTAAACTCACCCACAACCTGAAATATGGCATCTTTTGGATCACAACTTTTATTAGGTGAGATTCCAATTCTTTGTCTAGAGAATTTTCAACTAACTTAGCCATGCTTGACCTTTATATCATGAATAGAGGAAACCAACATTCGATCTGAGGAATCTTTCTCTCTCTGCATGATAAAAACATCGGATAAATGTTGTTGTATGTTGTTAGAATTGTTATGTACTTTTATGTTTTGTTTATTATTCTAAAACAAAACTAAGCACAAATATTATATATTTTAAGGAACAACTCTAAAAAATTTAGCGTTGCTATGTGGAGTGAATTACTGAGTAAAACACTAATATACATAGTTGTAAAATCACTTCTATTATTTTTAATGAAATATTTAGTTTGTGCTACAAGTTGTGATTGTTGTATGCATTGTTCACATAGTCTTTTAAAGCAGCTGGAACCCAAGAGCAAGGGTCCACTTTGAGGTACCATACTACTCATTTATTTTTCCTATATTTTACTTTCACCGCTAGAAATAGATTTAGTTTTACTTTCATAGTGACAATCACCTTGCTTATTTTAGTAATCTGAATTGAATGAGGAAAGTGAATGATAAGATTTTCTTTTGAGTATATCTCTTAGAGCAGAGGACATTATATAGAATCTACTTGCATGTGCATTAGTCCTAATGAGACAACCATAGACTAGACTCATATTAGAGCTCTCAATTTTACTCTATAGTAGTTTAGTTAAATTGTGTTATTTCACTTTCATTATATGTTATTTTAATTTCATTTTAATGGTAGAGTAAAACTTGTTATTTAAAGTTATTTTTCATTTCCATGTTCAATAAGAATAGGATTTATCATTACAAAAAATCGTCCTTTAGTACAATCAATTCAAAGTTTCCATATCCTCCACAAATAGCTCACAGTGTCTCTTAAGTAATTAGGAAACCTCAGTCGATAAAATTAAATGTGCACGTGTTCCTAGTTTTTTTTTTTTGTTTGCTTGTTTGTCCATGACTTGTGGGACTAACCTGTGGCTTGAGAAACCACGACTCAAGGGAATCTAAGATGTCAAAATCACCCTGGGAACATACCCATCCCGAGCCACACCAACCCTTAACATGGATGAATTTTCGGTGTCCCTAGAGGTTTTGTACCAATGACTTCACATCACAGAGTGCCTTAATGGAACACTTTGTCACTGACTATTCTACACCTCGGGGATGCGTGTTCCTAGATTATTGAATACATATAGAAACACCTATATTTTTGGCACTATTGTTTGGGAGGAAATAAATAATATAGTATACTTGTTTTACTCCGGTCATAGGTAATAAAACACCAGGGTGGGTAACTAGCCTAAGAAATTCTTGACTAACTGACGTAGACGTCACCCCAACACGTCCGCGATCACCAGGTTCTTCTCTGTCTTTGGCCCGAAGAGCGTGAATGCTCCTCTAATTCCCTCTCAAAAATTTTCTACCCACAACACCTCCTTACTGATCTCCCTTATCTGATCGGGAAATCGAAATTCGCTAATTCACGAATTCTGTAGTCACGCCCCTTATGCCTTGCGATTTCCCGAATCCCGACGTGGGTCAATCGCTGACTTTCTTCCTCCTTCTATCAGAGGTTCCTCTATCGGAGGATCGCTACTCACGATGTCAACAAATTGAATCTCCAATCTCTGAATCATGATATGCCGATGTTCCGAGACACGTGTGGACAGGCCTCTCCACCTTCTATCCTTCTTTTGGAATTTTGGAACTCGCGGGATCGCGAGTCCTGATGTCGATGGACTCGGGACTTCCCTTTTTCCAAACTCCGATATGATGCCACCTGTACTCCACCAACACCTGTGGTCCCACACTGCCACGTCACCTTCGGGATATCACGGATCGCGAATCCAACCTACAAGCGTTCTCTGTCGTCGAGAACTCCGATTCTCCAAACCCCGATTCTTTGGGATTCCTTGACACGCGTCCCCACGATCAATGGTTCCAATCCTATCGGGATATCGCGGATTGCGATATCGCCACTTCCGCTCCACCAACTTGGTGCTCCAACTCGCAATATGCCGATATGCGATGGCACGTGCGGATTTGATGATCCGATCTAACGGTCCTCGGGTTCTCGTGAAATCTCTCCAGGTGATTTCAACTGTCCATCCATCCCTTACTAATTTCTGCAAAATGAATTTTGCTCTCTCGATGAACACTTGTTCAACCACTCGCCAACCTGTGGAACTTCTCTCGGGTTTTCCCCAGCACCCTTGCAATTTTCCTCCAGTGAACTGTAGGTCTATCCCTCCTGATCTTATCCTCGCTTCACAAGTCTTTGTGAGAACTTGTTGCACGCACTCCTTGCGGCAGTTCTTCGAACACGACTAAGTGTTGAAGCTTCCTTGACTCTGCGTGCTCACCTGCAACAACATTCCTAATTCCCTTTTCTTAGAATCGCAATTCTAAGACCTCGTCTAGCCTGCGCACACCTTGCACGGCTCCGGTGCCAAATCCGCACTTCAATATGAATGGGAACAAAAGCTTACCCTAATTGAACCCTGCAGTCACGCACTCCTTGTGGACAAATTCAACTGCACTGCTTGCAGGAATTCTCTGGCTCACTTAGAGAAACAATTGAAACTCATTCATTCCTTCTCTCAGATTTCAAATCAACCATGAAATCACATACACAGCATATAAAAGCAAATGCATGATAGGAAGCAAATACTTATGAGCTTAACATCAACACACAGAGAAATAACACATAACCATGGAATTGAATCAAAGCCTTCTCCTATTAATTCAATCTCTGTACATGGGTGTTCTTCATACAATTCTCTGTTATGTTCTTCTCTTATTTCTCCTTAATGAATGATTTCTAATGATCTCGATATATTACAATGTACAAAGGAGGGTGTCTATATCCGTTTTCCCTCTCGAACTCCTAAAACTGTCTAATCTAGACTTAAACATCTATCTACCTGCATTAAATCTATTAAATGCCTTCCTATATACTAAGGATGAGAGCTTAAAGGCTCAAGGTCCCCTTTACAATACAAGTGCACTTCTTTGTGAATGCCTTCATTAAAGAGCGACGCAACAATTTCCAAAGCATTTCAAAATGTGTGCTGGCTCGTTTGATGAGTGAGCGATGCTCCTGCATCATACTCCTCGGCTTGAAAACTTTCTTGGGCTCCTGTCCATGAGCTCCTGCACGGTCTGTCCATGTTTTTGTATCATTGCTTCAATCTCCCAGCTGGCATCTTCCACTGGGTGGTTCTTCCACTTCACCAGGTACTCGAAGTACTGTTTCCACCTGGTCTTCTTTCCCACTCGCTTGTCCAGTATGCACTCCATCTGCGGTTTCTCTGCAACTGGTAACTGCTTTTCCCACTGGATCACTGGTTCCTTAGTTCCAACTTCTTCTTCTCCAGCCCTGTATGGGTATAAATCTGAAATATTAAAAATCGGAGATATCCCGATGCCATCTGGAAACTCAATCTCATAAGAGTTATCTCCAAATTTCTTCAGAACTCTGCACAGTCCGATTTTCTTCATCTTCAGCTTATTATATGTTCCTCTTGGGAACCTTTCCTTCCTCAGATGTGCCAAAACTAGATCATCAACTTCAAAATGAAGCTGCCATTTCCGTTGATCGGCTCTGTGCTTGTACTCTTGATTTGACTTCTGCAGTCGCTGCTTCACCTTCGTGTGAAGTTCTTCCATCGCCTCAATGAATTCTTCTTCCCTCGCACTATTAGTCGCAGTCTGTTCTGACTCCCTGAGTTCAGAAACTCCCCTCGTTTGTGTTCCATACATAATCTGAAATGGACTTTTTCCTGTACTCCGATTCAGTGAATCATTATACGCAAACTCTACCTGTGGAAATACGTTGTCCCAGCTGCCGTGGTGCTCTGTCACCAAGATTCTCAGCAAGTCTCCAAGACTCTTGTTGACTACCTCGGTCTGTCCATCTATCTGCGGATGGTAAGAAAAACTAAACGCCAAGTTAGTTCCTAGCTTCTTCCATAGCGTTCTCCAGAAATGACCTATGAATTTCGTATCCCTGTCCGAGACTATGCTTCTCGGCAATCCATGAAGTCTAACAACCTCTTTGAAAAACAAGTTTGCGATGTGAGTCGCATCGCTGGTCTTCTAACACAGAATAAAATGTGCCATCTTCGAAAACCTATCTACCACCACAAAGATGGAATCAACTCCTCTCTGCGTCCTCGGCAAACCCAATACAAAATCCATGCTTATTGCCTCCCATGGTCTCTCGGGTATAGGCAATGGCTGATAAAAACCCGCGTTCTGCTTTCTGCCTTTCGAATGTTGACAAATCCTGCATCTGTCAACAAATCTTTTAACATCTGCTCGCATCCCTGGCCAAAAATATGATTCGCTTAGTTTTGCGAATGTCTTGTCATGGCCAAAGTGCCCTGCTAAGCCACCACTGTGCTTCTCCTTTAGCAGGTTCTCCCTCATGGAGAAATTCGGAATGCATAACTGGTTGCATCTAAACAACAGTCCATTCTGAATCATGTAATCCATCCATGGGCTCTGATCTCTGAGAACTGGATTCTCAGCTGCTTCATATGCTTCTGCAAAATCTACGTCTCCTGCATACATATCCTTCAGATTTTCAAAACCCAACGTCTTGACTCTAAACTCCTGCAGCAACAAACATTTCCTGCTCAAAGCATCAGCCACTTTGTTAGCAGTTCCTGAAATGTGTTTAATCACAAATGTGAAGCTCTGCATGTACTCTACCCATTTTGCATGCTTTTGGTTCAACTTATCTTGTTGACTCACAAACTGCAATGCATGATTATCGCTGTACAATACAAATTCCTTTGGAATCAAGTAATGCCTCCACTTCTTTAGTGCCTGTATAATGGCATAAAACTCTTTATCATATGTGGAGTATTTCAGCTTTGCTTCATCAAGCTTCTCGATGAAATATGCAACTGGCCTGTCCTCTTGACTCAAGAACGCTCCTATAGCATATCCGCTTGCATCACATTTCACCTGAAATGTCTTCTGAAAGTCTGGCAATACTAACACTGGTTTCTCTGTGATCTTTCGCTTCAACAGATTGAAGCTTTTCTCAGCCTCCACTGTCCAATGAAAATACTTGTGTCGCTTTTTCACTGTGTCCATCATCGCTGCGCTAATTCCACTGAAGTTCCTAATGAATTTTCTGTAGAAACTAGCCAGTCCATGGAAACTCCTCACCTCGAAAACATTTCTCGGTGATGGCCAATTCTTGATTACTTCCACCTTACTCGGATCCATATTCAACTCATTCGTTGAGATAACAAAACCCAAATAAATGAGCTCTGTCTGAATAAATGAAGACTTCTTCATATTGATCAACAACTTCTCTTGTTGTAGCTTCCTCATCACAATGGCCAAATGTTTCAAATGTTCAGCCTTCGTCTTACTGTAGATCAATATATCATCTAGATATACGACTACAAACTTTCCGATGAACTCCCTCAGGACTTCATTCATCAGTCTCATAAATGTGCTCGGCGCATTTGTCAAGCCAAACGGCATGACCAACCATTCATACAAACCTTCGTTTGTCTTGAATGTTGTCTTCCATTCATCACCTTCCCTCATGTGAATCTGGTGATATCCACTCTTCAGATCAATCTTCGAAAAATAATTTTCCCCACTCAGGCAATCCATCAGATCATCCATTCTTGACAGTGGAAATCTGTACCTGATGGTGATTTTATTAATCGCTCTGGATTCTGTGCACATTCTCCAACCTCCATCCTTCTTAGGACTAAGCACCATTGGAACAACACACAGACTCAAGCTCTCTCTGACTAATCCTTTGTCCAACAAATCCTGGACCTGGTTCTTGACTTCCTCATTTTCCTGTGGCGTCAATTTGTACGCAACCTTATTTGGCAAACTGGCTCTGGGTATGAGGTCGATGTGATGACTCACACTCCTCATCGGTGGTAACGAACGAGGTAATTTGTCCATGATGATGTCAGGGAACTCTCCCAGCAGTTCCTGAATCTCTTCCGGTAAGTCATCCACTCTTGTGCTAGTCAGGACAATTCTTGATTTCTTGACCACAAAGAATTGTGGATCTTCCTTCTTCTCCATCTCTGTGAGAAGCTCCTTCCCACTCATGAGAAGTATGGTGTTTCTTACTTCCGGCTTCACTTCCTTATCCTTTATCGGAAGCAACCTGTGTGTTTTCCCATCCTTCTCTAAGGTATATGTGTTCATTCTTCCATCATGAACTACATTTCTTTCATACTGCCATGGTCTACCCAACAATAAATAACATACATCCATGGGAATAACATCACACAAGATTTTATCATTATACCCACCTATTTTGAATTCGACTAAACACTGTTTAGTAACACTCACCTGATGTCCTTTCTGTATCCATGATACTTTGTATGGACTCGGGTGATCAGTTGTATCCAGCTCCAACGTTTCCACCATCTCGGTCGAAACGAGATTATCGGTACTTCCACTGTCCACAATGACCTTGCATTTCCTGTTCTTGGTTGTGCAAGCTGTCTTGAACAGTTTGGTCCTTTGTACTAACCTTTCCACCTCTTTCTCAGGTGTCAAAAGGACTTTATGTATTCCAAGCGATCTTCCTCTTTCTGCATCTTCATTCTCATCATCACGCCTATGTGCTTCTGTGATGTGAGCTTCTCCTGTATCCTTCTTCTTCTCGGGACACTCGAATGACTTGTGCCCATTCTTTCCACATGTAAAACATGTGATCACTCCACCTCTTCCCCTACCTCGACCTCTAGTATGAGGAAGAGTGTTTTCATCAACATAATCTCCCCGCTGATCATTTTGTTTTCTTCTCTGTTCAACCTGTGGTTGACCTCGCTGTGAGGTTCCACCTCTTTCAATCTTACCCTGAGGTTTCTGCCATTCCTCCTTGGGCTTCTGATATTTTTCCTGGGCAACTGCCTTGCCTCTGGGCTGACTTCTACCTTTCCCTCGCTGACCTTGCTTACGGCTCAACTTTTCCTCGGCTTTCAGAGCCATATGATAAGCATCCTTCACCGTTTGGATGGTTACCATGCTTAATTCATCCTGAATGTCGTATCTTAAACCATTAAGGTATCTCGCCACCTTTTAATCATCGCTTTCTCAATGACCTGCTCGAATATTGAGCTTATAGAATTCCTCATTGTATTCCTTCACCGTCATCAACTTCTGTCTTAGGTTCTGCATTCGCCTGCACAGTGTGATCTGGTAATCTCTGGGGATGAATTTTGCTTTCATCGTCCCGATCATCTTGTCCCAACTTTTGATTTTCTGTTTACCTTTGGAACGTCTATCGGCATGTAGCTCGTCCCACCATAATGCTGCATGTCCCTTCAACCTGGTGAAAGCATGTCTGACTTTCTTGTCCTCTTCGATCTCCTCATAATCAAAGTAGGTGTCAAGAGCTTGGATCCAATCCAACAACTCTTCTGCTTCCAGACTTCCCTCATAGACTAGAATATCCATTTTTGCCTTCACACCCATCCTGGCGATGGCTTTGATCAACCGCTCGGTTGATGCGTCTTCTGCTGCGACTTCTTCTGCATGTCCAGCTTCCTCTTCTACTTCGGAATCGCTAAGATCCCTTAGACCAGCTCCGTGTCTTTGTGCAGTTTCCATCTCTTCGAGTCTTTCTCGAAGATCTCTCATTTGGCGCTCCATTTATGGATTTCCTGCCGGCCTACCTCTTCTTCTCACCTCCCTGTCCTCTGGGTCAAGTGATTTCCTTTCTCTTCTAGGTGGCATGATGAATCCTCTTCTCTGCTATAGAAAGCAAAGGTATTCCCTCTCTGATACCACTTGACGCAGACGTCACCCCAGCACGTCCGCGATCACCAAGACCTTCTCTGTCTTTGGCCCGAAGAGCATGAATTCTCCTCTAATTCCCTCTCAGAAATTTTCTACCCACAACACCTCCTTACTGATCTCCCTTATCTGATCGGGAAATCATAATTCGCTAATTCACGAATTCTGTAGTCACGCCCCTTATGCCTTGCGATTTCTCGAATCCCGATGTGGGTCAATCGCTGACTTTCTTCCTCTTTCTATCGGAGGTTCCTCTATCAGAGGATCGCTACTCATGATGTCAACAAATTGAATCTCCAATCTCCGAATCCCGATATGCCGATGTTCTGAGACACGTGTGGACAGGCCTCTCCACCTTCTATCCTTCTTTCAGAATTTCGGAACTCACGGGATCGCGAGTCCTGATGTCGATGGACTTGGGAATTCCCTTTTCCCGAACTCCGATACGATGCCACCTGTACTCCACCAACACCTGTGGTCCCACACTGCCACATCACCTTCGGGATACCTGTGGTCGAGAACTCTGATTCTTTGAACCCCGATTCTTTGGGATTCCTTGACACGCATCCCCACAATCAACTGTTTCGATCCTATCGGGATATCGTGGATCGCGATATCGCCACTTCCGCTCCACCAACTTGGTGCTCCAACTCGCGAAATGCCGATATGCGATGGCACGTGTGGATTTGATGATCCGATATAACGGTCCTCGGGTTCTCATGAAATCTCTCCAGGTGATTTCAACCGTCCATCCGTCCCTTACTAATTTCTTCAAAATGATTTTTTCTCTCTCGATGAACACTTGTTCAACCACTCGCCAACCTGTGGAACTTCTCTAAGGTTTTCCCCAACACCCTTGCAATTTTCCTCCAGTGAACTGTAGGTCTATCCCTCCTGATCTTATCCTCGCTTCACAAGTCTTTGTGAGAACTTGTTGCATGCACTCATTGCGGCAGTTCTTCGAACACGACTAAGTGTTGAAGCTTCCTCGACTCTGCGCGCTCACCTGCAACAACATTCCTAATTCCCTTTTCTTAGAATCGAAATTCTAAGACCTCGTCTAGCCTGCACACACCTTGCACGGCTCCGGTGCCCAATCTGCACTTCAATATGAATGGGAACAAAAGATTACCCTAATTGAACCCTGCAGTCACGCACTCCTTGTGGACAAATTCAACTGCACTGCTTGCAGGAATTCTCTGGCTCACTTAGAGAAACAATTGAAACTCATTCATTCCTTCTCTTAGATTTCAAATCAACCATGAAATCACATACACAACATATAAAAGCAAATGCATGACAGGAAGCAAATACTTATGAGCTTAACATCAACACACAAAGAAATAACACATAACCATGGAATTGAATCAAAGCCTTCTCCTATTAATTCAATCTCTGTACATGGGTGTTCTTCATACAATTCTTTGTTCTTCTCTTCTCTTCTTGCTCCTGAATGAATGATTTCTAATGATCTCGATATATTACAATGTACAAAGGAGGGTGTCTATATCTTTTTTCCCTCTTGAACTCCTAAAACTGTCTAATCTAGACTTAAACATCTATCTACCTGCATTAAATCTATTAAATGCCTTCCTATCTACTAAGGATGAGAGCTTAAAGGCTCAAGGTCCCCTTTACAATACAAGTGCGCTTCTTTATGAATGCCTTCATTAAAGAGCGGCGCAACAATTTCCAAAGCATTTCAAAATGTGTGCTGGCTTATCCAGCTGTCTTTTCTGCTCCATGTGCTGGCTCGTTTGATGAGTGAGTGATGCTCCTGCATCACTAACCCTTTTCCAACTTATTTCCTTGTGTTATGCATTTAAGACATAGTAGGATGCATGACTAGAGGAGTTTGAAATGATCAGGGATGTCCTCATGGTACAGTAGGAGTCACACACAATGCAAACAACCTGATAGGTAAACTAGAAGGATGAGGCAATCCTCAAGGTATCTTAGGAACCCAACCTAAAATCCTAACTGAGTAAATAACATCCAACACCCTAGGTAGTATCTCAAGGGTTGATTCTAAAATTGATGCAGTTATAAGCTCTCTTGTTTCTAAATCTCCCAATCCTAAATATCAAGTCTACCCATGGAATCCTATTGAAGATCTTGATCACTCTATTGAATAAAAAAAATCCTCAGTGTTCTCGAGAAATAAGTTTCTCAGCATGGGTGAAGAAGTGGAAGGACCAAAATAGAAATAACTAGTCACATTCAAGTTTCCTATCCAAGAACCTGATGGCTTTGTACAAATGAAAAATATTACAACTTTTTCCTTACGTAATTTCCATGTCTTGGAAAGTGAGGATCCACACACTTTCCTCTTCTAGTTTGATGTTTTTTGTCGGAGTTATGACTACTCCTACAATGCCCAAAATTTAAAATTGTTCCCAACCACTCTAAAAGAAGCAACACTCTATTGGTTCATAGGGCCTGGGGGGAACTTTATTAGAACATGGGACAAAATGTGGTAGACGTTCTTGAATAAGTACCTGAATTATAGTAAGGTGAGGGAAATTAAGGAGAAAATTTTCAAGATGACACAAATGGATGAAGAAAGTATAGACGACTATATTGAGAGGTTCTAGTATAATTTGCAGAGAATAAAAAATAATACATTAGACCGTTAAACTATGCACATTATTCCTTCAGGGAATTAGGGATGACCGCATAGATGTATTGCATAGTATGGGCGATAAAGATATATCTCAGTTGACATATGATGAATTTTTTGAACTATTTGGGCCATATTCACGCAACATTAAAAAATTTGGGAGAGGCCATAGAGACAAAATTTCAAGGGTCATCGTATCATCTTGTTAAGAACCAAATATCAATATAGCATAGAAAAACCTCAGACTAACTACTCAACGCCTTGAAAAAGAGAGAAAATCAGATAATAAGCCTCTTTGAGGGGGAAACCTCCTTATGCCCACATAAATGTACAATTGCAAGATGATTCCAAATGAAAATGTCTCCTTGGTATATATAGGAGACTAGGAGGTATAATTACAACTAATGGACTAAAGGCGACATAAATAAAATAACACTACTAATGTAATATGCCTCAATTAAGGGGTAATGATCCATTATTTAGGGCTTAACATGCCCCTCCCCTTGAGACAAGTGTTGTCCGCAATGCTTGAGTAACTCTGGATGCTTCTGTATAAAAGACTCATCTTCCCAAGTGGAATCTTCAGCCGGTAGTTTCATCCATTTAATGAGATACTCTAAAATGGATCTATTCTTCACCTGGCGAATTCTTGTGTTAGTGATGGCTTCAGGCTCAAATATGATTTTTTCTTCCTCGTCAAGTTCTAGCAATATAGTTTGAACTGGGATCTTGTCACCTATAACCTTCTTTAATCATGAAACATGGAAAACTGGGTGTACTAGTGAAGATGCAGGCAACTCCAATTTGTATGCCATAGTACCAATCTTTTGCAACAACTTATAAGGGCCATAGTACTTTAGTGATAATTTATTATCCTTCTTGGCTTGCTTGAGCGACATCTGTTTGTATGGTTGTAGTCTTAAAAACACCCAATATCCTACTTCAAAACTTCTTTCACTACGATGTTGATCTGCTTGTTGTTTCATGCGATTCTATGCCATGGTTAGGTTGTCCTTTAATATTTGAAGAACTTGTTGTTGATGCTCGATGTGATCTTCCATTGCTTGAACCTTAGTTTTTTCTTTTAGAGAAGAAGTGATGGAAGGTGGGTGGTATGCATAGAGTTCCATAAATGGTGCCATTTTTGTTGCAGTATGAAAGGAAGTGTTATACCACCATTCTGCCAAGGGTAACCATTTGAACCATTGTATTTTTTTATCAGAGACAAAGCAATGAAGGTAGCCTTCCAGACATTTGTTCACTATATCAGTTTGTCCATCAGATTGAGGATGATAGGATAAGCTATGAGGCAATTGAGTACCCAAACAAGAAAATAATTCTGTCCAAAAATGTCCAGTGAAGATGGGATCTCTGTCACTTACAATAATATTTGGTCTGCCATGTAGCTGTTGAACTGTCTCCATGAATGCAGTGGTAACTGTACTAGCTTTGAAGGGATGAGAGAGTGCACAAAAATGTGCGTACTTGGTCAGTCTATCAACAATCACCATGATGACACTCTTTCCTTCAGACTTCGATAACCCTATGATGAAATCCATGGAAACCTCCTCCCAACGCTGACTTGGGATGGCTAATGGTTGTAAAAGAACTGGGGTCTTAATTGTTTCCACCTTATTTTGTTGGCAAACCAAACATTCTGCCACAAACCTTTGAACATCAGTTTTAAGGCCATCCCAAAAAAATTCCTTCTTGACCCTATGGTAGGTTTTCAAAAAGCCCGAGTGCCCTCCTACTGGAGAGGTGTGCAATTCCAATAGTACCTTTTGTTTGATTTGGGAGTTCTTACATAAATATAAGTGATCTTTGTACCATAGTGAATCATTTTTCCATGTAAATGTATCTGATGCACTGGAATCCTGCTGCAACCTTTGAATGAGAGTCCACACTTTTTAATCATTCTTCCATTCATCCCTTGCTTCTATTATCCAATCAGGTTGGATGATCGAGATAGCATAGAGAAAGGCCTCAACTTCTTCATCCTTTCTTAAGAGTGAATCTGCCACGACATTTTGCTTCCCTTTTTTATAGACGATTTCAAAATCATAACCCAATATCTTGGTTACCCATTTTTGTTGTTCTTCTGAAGATAGTATTTGTTCCAAGAAGTATTTAAGAATATCATGATCTTTTTTGACCTTGACGTGCCTACCTATTAGGTAAGGACGTCATTTCTTCAATGTATGTAGTATTTCCATCATTTCCTTCTCATAAATGGGTTTGTGTAAGTCCTTTCCCTTGAGTGGTCGACTTTCAAAATCCAGGGGCCTTCCTTCTTGCATTAGGACAACACCAATTCCATTTCCCGAGGCATCACATTACACGATAAAGGTTTTTGTGAAGTCTGGAGTGGTCAATACAGGAGCTTTGCACATCACCTCTTTAAGTTTTTCAAAAGATTTAGTTTCCTCTGGAGTCCATGAAAATGCATCCTTCTTAGTTAGTGCCATTAAAGGTGTTTCTATTGTTCCATAGTGTCGAACAAATTTGCAGTAGTAACCTGTCAAACCCAAAAATCCTTTAAGATTCTTCAATGTTTTGGGAATCGACCAGTCCATCATGGCCTTAATCTTGTTAGGGTCTACCTTGACACCTTCATGAGATACAATATGACCCAAATACTCTACCTCCTTCACTCC
>ML794536.1:54631-80135 GCA_009831015.1 Picea engelmannii
ACATGTCACACATGATCCTCCCAAGACTTGCTATAGATTAGTATATCATCAAAAAATACTAACACAAATTTTTGAAGGAAGGGCTTGAAAATGGAATTCATCAACCCTTGGAATGTGGAAGGTGCATTTGTAATGCCAAAAGGAATGACCAAAAATTCATAATGGCCTTCATGAGTTCGGAAAGTTGTTTTTGGGATATCTTCTTCTTTCATTCTAATCTGGTGATACCCTAAACATAGATCCAACTTTGTGAAATAGATTGCTCCATGTAGTTCATGTAACAATTCATCAATGACGGGAATTGGAAACTTATCTTTAATAGTGATCTTGTTGAGCTCTCTATAATGAGGACACATAGACCATGAGCCATCTTTCTTGAATACCATTACCACCGGTGCAGAGTAAGAACTTTGGCTAGGTCTAATAATGTCAGCCTCTAACATTTCTTCAACCATGCACTCAATTTCACTCTTCTAGGCATAAGGGTATATATATGGCTTGATGTTAGGAGGAACACTCCCAGGAATTAGGTGAATATCATGATCATGATTTCGAGTGGGTGGAATACCTTTGGGAATATCTTCAAATAATTTGGAATGCTTATAAATGATCCCTTGGAGATATAGAGGAATATATGGCTTAGTTGTTTGAACATCTAATGAGCATAGTTGTGCAATAACACCTTGATGCCCCTTTTTCAATAATTTTGTCATGCCATTAGAGCTTATCACCTTACTGGGTTTCCCTGTGATACCTCTTAACTCAATTTATTTTCCTTCCAATGGAAATTTCATGAAAAGTTCTTGAAAATTAAAAGCCACTGTTCCTAATGATTGTAACCATTGGATTCCTAGTACAACATCAGCACCACACATGGGTATAGAAATCATTGGACTATTCATTACATATTCCCCCATAGTAATATTGATCTTATTGAATTTTCCTAAGCAATTGATAGTTCCTCCATTTGCAATCATTACTTGAAACTCTGGTGCTGGATATACAAAGCAATTGAGAGCTTTGGCTAATTTTTAGTGAATGAATTTATGAGTACTTCCAGAATCAATTAGGACTATTACCTTTTTATTTTTTATATATCCTTCAATCTTGAGGGTTTGAGGAGTGCTAATTCCAGCCAATGCATTACACGATATCGTGGGAGTCAACTCTTCAGTTGAAATTGCTTCTACGTTTTCATATTGAGATGGTTCTTGTTCTTCTCCTCTTCACAATCTATGTAGAATAATTTCTTCTGACCACACTTATGTCCCTTACTGTACTTGTTGTCACAATTAAAGCATAAACCTTTTTCTTTTCTTTCCTCCAATTGTTGAGGTGTCAACTTTGTAGGTTGAGGTGTTCTAGAGGAAGGATAATTATTCTCTCTATAGCTATTAGGATTGGTCCTTCTAGTAGCCATAGCGAAATTTTTACTTTCAACATTTCTTGCCACCCTAAATGCATTCTCCAATGATTTGGGTTCCCAAAGGCGAACCTCATGTTGAATGTTATCGTTTAAAGTTCCTATGAATACATCATTCAAGTGCTCATCTGGAATATATGTTACCTTTATATTCAATCTTTGGAAGTTCTCAATGTGCTCTATAACTGAACCCTTTTGCTTTAGATTTATCAATTGGCTAAAGAAGGTATTGCTCCTTGTATCCTCATAGTGTGCTATCATTTCTTCCGTGAAAATTGTCCAAGTGACGAGTGATTTGCGAGAAAAAATCCATTGATACCATACAAATTGATTGGGTTCTAAATATAAAGAAGCAATTCGTACCTTTTGTGTATGTGGCACATTATGTAGATCAAAGAATTTCTCCATCTAAAGTATCCATGTGATTGGGTCCTTGCCATCAAACTTCTTCATATCGATCTTAGGAATGTTGTTGGTCTTCAACCCAAAGTTGGAGTTTATCCATTCTTTATTCACCTTCCTTGTGTCCTCATCATGAATTTCATGGGATACATTTTCACTTTCAGGTGTCCTCTCTATTAGGAAATTTTTCAATCCTTCCATGATCTCCCCTTTTAAACCCTCCATCATCTCTTGTAGTTCATCTATTGTTACTGTCTTCTTTCGTAAATCATTTATGTCCCTACGCATTTCTTCACCTTCATCAGGATTCCATGTAGGATTGTCTAGAGGCTTATTTGGTGTAGAAGTTCCCTTTTTGGGTGGCATGTTGGCCAAGTATCACTTTTGAACCTTGATTTTGAGGTGGTTCTGCTAGACAATATTTCTTCTATTGTATCTCCAAAGTTTCGGCCCTTATGGGTATGAAACTTTATTTTTTAGTAGTTCTCTAATATTTCTTCTCTACAATGCCACATGTCTGATCAAAATTGGATGTGCCAACTGGAATTTACGATAACTTCCCCACAACTTGCTGATTTTTGGCCTTTCCAAAAGATCTCACTTGTATAGCGTGCTCTGCACAAAATAATTGATATAAAATTCTGAAACTCGTACCAGAAATACTACAGACTGTCCACTATCCAATTCAACTAGTCTCACTCAATGTGGATACTCTATGAAGAATTTATGATTTTTTTACCTGGAACACCTTCTTGAAACTAGTCAATAGGACTAGTCAGATACCCTATCTTACAGAGGGTGTATCTACAAATGTAAGATGAACCAGAAGATCAAATTTTTACCATAGATACCTTACTAATTTCTGTGAATAGCCTCCATAGTTGAGGATCTTAAATGTTACATAAAAACATTTATAGCGAAAATTCCGCAATGAATCAGTTCAATATGATTCCAGAACCCTATCTTGCACAAACTGTATCTCTGAAATTCTAAGGTCTCAGGAGATGAAATTTTATTGCAACGTACCTTGATCTGTATACTAAATATCCTCCAAGTCATTCCTTTTGAAACATTTTAGAAAAAAAATTATGGTGAAAATTCCAAGGTGTCTCAGATGTAACAGTGAAACCCTAAGACCTTGAGCTCTGATACCATATGTTAAGAACCAAATATCAATATAGCGTAGAAAAACCTCATAATAAGTACTCAACGCCTTTAAAAAGAGAGAAATTCAGATAATAAGCCTCTTCGAGGGGGAAACCTCCTTATGCCCACATAAATGTACAATTGCAAGATGATTCCAAATGAAAATGTCTCATTGGTATATATAGGGGACTAGGAGGTATAATTACAACTAATGGACTAAAGCTGACATAAATAAAATAACATTACTAATGTAATATGCCCCAATTAAGGGGTAATGAGCCATTATTTAGGGCTTAACACATCTAGTGGGGAGGAGTTACCAGATTTGAGATAGGAAATTTGTTGGATAATTTTAAAACTAACATCCTTAGCTAAGTTAACTCCCATTTAGTTACCTTGCAAAAAAAAATAAAAATAGAGACTGATTTAGCATTAGCCATATTTTTCTCTAAATATTGGAAGAAGAATCCCTTGCATGAATTCCCTCTATATAATATGGAGGTATGAATTATTTAAAAACAAAATCATGCCACAAAGGATTGTCCTTCCTTACTGTTGATGGATTTGATTATCCTATCAAGAAGGTAAGGGAGAGTGCCTGATGGTAAGCCCCAATTAGGCCTACTCTCATTTGGGATAACACTTCCGACCAGTATTTGGGCCTTGTTTCCACTCTAATAGATTTTGAATTATGAATATGAGAACAAAATGTTCTCAAATGAATTTAAATCTGAATTAAAAAAAATTAGCTACAACTATCTAAATTATTCTATCCTAATGCTATAATAACCTATTCTATCTTGATTAGGAACCAAATAATGATATGAGCACAATGAAAAATAGTAATATCAAAGACAAATAGTTCATGTCTGTTAAAATAAAATTAAAACAATACTGCTACAGATTTATCACAAATAGTTGCAGATTTTAATTGTAAACATTACTTTTGTACTCATATGGAAATCATTGAAAGCATAAGAATTTAAAAAAATAGTGTAGAAATAATTCATACAACAATGTTCAATGATAATTAAACAAGAGAAAACATGAAAATAATAATCTCGTACACATTCATTGACAATCACAATTTCCGAAAAATATAGGCTCTTGCTCTTTATTCAACTCGATGTAATAGTACCATCACATATGCACAATGAAAAAAAGTACCTCTTCCATGTCTTTAGCTCTCTTTTATAAAATTAAGAGAGTCTCATTAGTTACACTGATTGTTCAAATCCTATTCTAGATAGTTCATATTACAATTGGAATTCAACAAAATTTGAAAGACTTGTAGATGAAATGGTACATCCGACTATGGGGTTGACTATTAAGATATTTTCTTCTCCATATAGGAAGTTCACAATTTGAATTTATTGTTTACTTATTCCAACCTTTCCAACTTCATTTCCTCGAGCTGGAGGTCCCCATCCCCAACCCCAAGATGGAAAATGCCACACTAAATTTTCACTAATGATACCAATTAAATTAACAAAATGCTCTGCACATGAACAATTTACGCAGCCTAACAACATAAAAAAATGAAATCATAAATATAAAAATAGTTTCATAATAGAATTGGCATAAAATGTACACAATAAATAACATGCAAACACATAAGAACACTTATATTTTGAAATAGTCACCAACTACATGCAGACCTCAGACTTTCCTCCCAACCATAGACTTTGTTGTTCATAAACTCTCAGTAGCAGGTCACCCCTTAGCTAAGGTTAGAAACTCCACCAGGGAAGGCTTCTCAAGCTAGACTAAGGTATAAACAACACATTGACACTCAAGTCAAAGTGCCATCTGCTGCAACTAGCCCATTGTCTCCCATTTTCCACAACATGTCCCACCCCATGAAGTGTGCCCCTTCTCTACTCAATAGTCCTTTGGCTACCCCACTTCCCTTCCAGGGATTTAGCAACAGGAAATACAAAAATACTTAGAGCCCTGTAGCTATTTCATAACATCCATGGAACAATTCCTAGCAGTTCTCACACCTAGAGAGAATTCCCACGGGCCTAGCAACCTGCTTCTTCAAAGTACACACAAGCCTGGAAACTTGCTTCTTCAACTCAGATTACCCAGGCTTAATGGTTAGCAACCGATCCCAAATGCTTCCAAGTACAAGTACAATAGTGGTGGAAAGGAGGGTACAAATGGAAAGAGTCCCAGTGAGAATGATGAGTGAATGAATGAAAATGTACTAAGTTCTTTATTTTTATATGCATGTTCCCAAATTGATAGTTGTAATGTTGGGAACTACATGGGATACCCATGGGGATACGTTCCTCCCCCTTTAGGAACTTAGGATAGATATGAATATATCCCCTAAACTAGACTTTAGGAGATATTATTAAAATTTTTCCTTGGATTAAGCCCCCTTGTCTTAGGCCCTCTTCCTAGAACCTTATCCCCCTTTCCCTCTAGTGGCGTTTTATCCCCCCATACTCTTTTTTTTGGTTGTTCTGCAACACTGATGTATTTTTATTGATATTCGAGTGTGATTACATATTACAATGATAGGCTCACTATCCTTTTAGCATTTTGGCTCTCCAATCTAATTACCACACATGCACTCTGGCCTAAAAAAATAATTACAATGGCACTCTGGACTAAAATATCTTGTCTCACTAGCCTATATGTACATTTAAAATTAGTGTTCAGTCTAGGGATATTACATTCCCCTCCCCCTTATTTATGCACTATCTTTAGTGCATTATATACACATATACAATCAAAATTTTCAAAAATATTAAAAAATATGTGGGTACTCCTCTCGCATAACATATTCATGCTCCCAGGTTGTATCCTTAGGACTGTAACAGGTCCACTAGACCTTTACCAACCCTATTTCTCAATTCTAGAGAAACTTGACCTTCCAATCCAATATGCACACCGACTGTACTTGGAAGTTTCCATATCACTCCACTTGAAAAACATTCCAATCAATTACATGATTAATTTCAGGTACACACTTTTTAAGAAAAGAGACATGGAATACATTATGAGTGAACATGGATGTAGGTAGTGCAAGCATGTATGCAACAAGACCAATCCTTTCCAGGATTTCAAAGGATACACAATATCTCATTGCGAGCTTTGCACAGCTCCCCAACTTCAAGGAACTTCACTCGTCCTTCACTTTTAAGAACACATGGTCACCCAATTGAAACTCTCTATGATTTTATTCCATTATCTGCATATATTTTCTTCTTGTCTTGGGAAGCCTTTAAATTATGCTTTATCTTCATCATCTGTTCTTCCATTTCCCTGAGTAACTTTGTCCCAACTACTACTCTGTCTCCTGGGATGTATCAACTCACTGGCATATTGCACTTTCTTCCACATAATGCTTCAAATGGGATCATCTTTAAATATTCTTGATACCCATTATTATAAGAAAATTCAACTAAATGAAAATAATCTTTCCATTTCAATGGTTTGTCCATCACATACATCCTCAACATATCCTCAATCACCTAAATGACCCTCTCTATTTTCCCATATGACTCTAGATGATATGTTGTGCTAAAGTTCATATTTGTACCAAATCCTTTTAATAATCCCTTCCAATTTTTTTATGTGAACTTGGAATCTCTGTCAGAAACAATTTCCTTAGGCACACCATGAAGCCTGACAATTTCCCTCATATAAATATCAACAATGTTAGCTTCCTTGTGAGTTACCTTCATTTGGATAAAATGGACAACTTTAGTGAGGTTATCCACCACCACCATTATGGAATCATGTTTCTTGGATATTATGGGCAACTTGGTGATGAAATAAATTGTCACCACTTCCCATTTCCACTCAGGGATGGGTAATGGATGTAGCAAACTAGCTGGATGTTTATGCACAACTTTGGCCTTTTGACATTCAAGACATCTAGCAATGTAATCAAACATCTATTTCTTCATGTCAAGCCAAAAATATTGGCTCTTTACAGCTTCAATTGTCTTTTGGTATCTCAGGTGCCTCGCATAAGGCACATTATGCAACTCTTTCAACACCAAAATTTTCATTTCTTGAAAATTAGGCATATAAACTATGCCCCTATACATGAGGATTCCATCCTCCCGTAGCTCATAGTCTTGAATTTTCTAATGGAAATCACCTTGCTGCAATTTTTCCTTTGTTTCCATGTATCGTGGATCTAATTTGGTAGCTTCCATAATTCTATACCTCAAATCAGATTTATACATGATAATGGTTGTAGCATGCATCTCATGCACTCTCCTGCTGAGTGCATCAACCACCTTGTTCTCTTTTCCTTTGATATACTTGATATCGAAGTCATATTCATTGATGAATTTCAGCCATCTACTTTTTCTTTTCTTGAAAGTTGGCTATCCAAACAAATATTTTAGACCACTATGGTCCATCCTTAGTTCAAATATTCTCCCCGTGAGATAATTCCTCCACATCTTCAAGGAATGCACTATGTCTTCCAATTCTAAATCATGAGTAGAATAATTTCTCTTAGTCTCTTTCAACTTCCTAGACCCATGTAATACCTCAATTTTGAGTCCCCATATTAAATAATGTATTTTTTTTAATTGTTGAAAGGCCAGAGTGCCTAAACAATTAAAAGGGCCCAGCGAGCCTAGAAAATGTAATACTTTGATATACATATTAATAAAATACATTGTTGGATGAAAGAAGGACAAGGACAAAAGATAGGGGGCTATGATTCCATGGGAGAGGGGGATAAAAGGGTTAATTATTTATGCTATATTTTATTTTACCGATATTGGAAGTTTTATTGAGAGAAAGAATTGGTTACATGAGGTTCTTGGGGAAAATTCCATGTGGTTCTTGATTCCAATAAAGGATATAAACCCATATTTGGGTGGTTTGGGGTCTTCTTCTTCTTCTTCTTCTTCCTCGTTGTTGATATGGAAATTCATTCTCATTCTGGTTCTTAGGGAGAACAAGAGAATGAGTTGTTGAAGAAGGAAGCCATTATTGACGGATGTAGAAAGTTGCTAGTGTATTACAACCATAAAGTAATACCTTTATGCTTGAGAGGCATTGACATGAATCAGAATTGATCACAACTGTGAGTCCTGATATTCCCAACATGAATATTCTTGTCCAGAAGTATTGGATCCCTCGAAGGAGATGGTCAGCCTGAGGGACTGCGTGGTAGAAAAGGGGGTCCATGATCTTGGGTGGTGCATCCTGGAGAGAAGATAGATAGTGTACTATATATTGTTTTGTGTGTGCTAAGAGACCCATGAGATCTTGAGTGTTGTCTGGTTTGGGAAGCCAAGTATATCCCTGTAACCCATCCTTGTGAATTCATAGCCCTAGATCGGGGGTGACCTACTATTGAGACTTGGAGCAACAATTTCTATGGTTGGGTGGAATGTCCTTGGTCTGTAGCTACTTGGTGATTATTATATTTAAGATAAGTTCTTTCTCTGTTTATATATGTAATTCTATTATGTACTAATTATCATTTCTAATACTTGCATATCCAATATATTTGCTTGTTAGATATGTTTTTGCATGGCACGATAAATATTATTTAAGGTTTCATATTGATTCTTGTTAAATGTATGTTTTTCTACCTTACCTCCTGCATGCATTCTTGAATTAAATTTTATTATCTGAGATCGACCTTAATAATTTATATGAGTCTTGTTATTTTCATGATCCAACATGTTGGTAGCTAGGTATGTTACAATGTGGTTTCAAATGTCTTGGAGTAGCATGGCCCAACCTAGTGGCTAGGTACATTACATATTGGTATCAGAGCCTTGGTTTCAACACTGGAGCTATATGGACATAGACAAAGCTGTAGGATACAATGTCAGGTCACAAATACCTATTAAATAATTAAGAATACATAAGCCGATGTAAATGGCGATTGTTGATGTATATATGTCTATCCCACATTCGTAAGGGAAAATGAATACCAATGGTTTATAAACAAAATGTGAAGATATATGGATTAAAATAAAATAGAGAGTATGGAACCCCATGTAAGGAAATGAAATTTTGTGAGAAAGAACGATGAAATCGGAGGCAATTAACTCTTAGCCATTGATCTATGGAGATCAATGGTTAATATGAAATATTTGGAGGGGGCTTGATGTTGATGGGCTAACCCAACCATGTCAGCACAATGATATCAACCTCATCAGCATCCATATCAGTGCCACATTAGTGGAAACCCACGTGGAGAACACCTCATCTACGACATCTGCACGAAAGGAGTTGGAAAATTGGTTAAGTCCCAAAATATCACAAAGGTGGTGAGGCACGATGATGGATCAAGGGTATGGAAAGAAGTGTGGCATCCCCGTGGACCTACGAACCCATGGTAAGAAGTGGAAAATCGACTAAGTCCCAAGATTTCATGGAGGTGGTGAACATGGAAAAGGATTAGGGTTATGTGAAGAAGTGAGGTAGCCCCGTAGACCCAATGGCCCATGGAAAAATATTGAAAATTAGCTAAGTACCAAGAATGGATTGGTTGAGTGGATGAGATCACACACACACATATATGTGTGTGTGTGTGTGTGTGTGTGTGTGTGTGTGTGTGTGTGTGTGCGCGCGTGCATGTATTGGGAAAATGTTGTAGGCTCGCGACCACGTCAAGAACTTGGAAAGTGACTAAATGTCAAGATGTCATGGAGTGTGAAGATATCTAGAAAAATGGTCAAATATCAAGATATCACAGAGGTGGTGAGCACAACGGAGAGTTGGGGGTATGTGAAGAAATTTTGTGGACCTGGGAACTCGTGGTAAGATGTCAAAAATTGGTTAAGTATGAAGAACATGTTGAATGGAGATATATTAATGAATTGACTAAGTATCGATAAGGAAACAATAGAATGGGGATGTTTTGTGGATACGCGGTGGAATCTTGAAAAATTGACTAAGTAACAAGAATTGATCAGATGGGCAGGGTCACAGATATAAGAGCCTAGAAAGTGTTGTAGACCCGCCGCCTGTGGCGACATATAAGAAAATGACTAGTATGGAGAATCGATTGGGTGGCTAGGAGGTCGCAACTTGTCATAGAACTGACAAAAAAGAGGTCATCATGTGTCATAGATCAGACGACCTAAAATGTGAGGGATCCAATGACTCATGATGTATCATAGACCTACAGAGTAAATAACAGAAAATAATCTAAGTATAAGTGCAAAGTGAGTGCAGTGAAACTAGAGGGTACAACTTGGATATCATGGAATCCTGAAATGAAGAAGAGATATGAATTAGATCTGCGGTGAATCCATTAAGATTGATCAATGAATGAGATCTAATCAAGAAATGATTGGACGATTGGTATGCATTATGGTTTCATGTCACGCCAATGATCAGATCAATGGTTAGGATTGAATCCAAAAGGAAACTATATCAAAGACCAAGTTTAAATCTAAAGGAATGATCAGATTGTAATATCCCTAGGTAGAACCCCAACTATAAATGTAATAATGTACTTAAGCTGGTGAGTTGTTTGATATATTTTTGGCTTGCATTTTCCATGGTGTAGTGCGTGCATGTACTGCGAAGTAAAATGATGCACATCCCAGGATACCACGTGCAATATCTTAAGTGTGCATGATATTGAGGCCAATGAACCTTTGTGTATATGCTATATTTTATAGGCTGGTGAGCCAGTTATTATAAGCTAGGATGCTTATGTTTTAATTAGGCCGGAGAGCCTAGATGTTAAAGGCTAGTGCACATGTTTTTGTACATTTCTCATAATTAATATAAATACATCGCTGCACGTAGAACGACCACGATAAAAGAGATGGGGGACTAAACTCCACTAGTCAGGGAAAGAGTGGGGGACAAAAGTTAAGGAAAAGGGATAAACTAGGGAGCTTAAGCCAAAAAGGAATATTATATTAATATTTCTTAAAGTATAAAGTATGGATAATTATGTTATCCTAAGTTCTAAAGTTTGGGATAAGTGGGCCAAAGTAGCTCCCAACATGACAAGTGTCAAGTTGGGGACATGCATACATATTGTGGGGACTTAGTTCATTTCCGACACTTCTTCCATCATTCTTTCTATTATGCATTCATCCATGCAACCATCGTAGGATATTTCACTCACATAGTCAATTGAGCTCCATAACTTCATGTCACTGTACCTAAACCTGTATCCATAGCCATATTTGTTCATCTAGTTGGTGAGGATGGGAGTTGGACTGAAGAAGCGTGTTGTCAAGCCCATGGGATATTGAAGAGGCAAGTTTTCAGGCCTGTGAGCAATTCTCTGAGTGAGAGAATTGCTAGGAATTGATTTCTAGAAGGCGCTAAACTACAACTGCAGGGCTCTAAGACTTCTTGTCCAGCTTGTTACTGAAGCCCTAGAAGGGAAGTGGGGAAACCGAGGGACTGTTGAGAAGAGAATGGGCATACCTCCTTGGGTGGGATAGGCATGTAGGGAATGAGAGACTGTAGGCTGTTAATTTGAGTAGGCACCTATGATGGATTCTTTCCTATTTTCCATGAGCCATTAGCTTGGTTAGGAACCCTTTTCCCGAGTGGAGTTTAGTCCCAGCTCGGGGGTGACTCATTGTTGAGAGTGATGAACAGTGTGTTCTAAGGCTGGGAGGTTAGTGGAAGGTATGCATGCAGTTTGTGACATTCTTACCAAGATAAGTGTCAACTGTGTGATAAATTTACATGCTGCATTGTTATTTATGTGCATATTTTTATGGGTTCTCATATGTGCGATTATAACTGTGTTTATTTTTATGGGTATTGCCTTTATATGATCCTTGTATATGTTTGTTGCTATTTCAGTGTGAATCCGTGCATTTACATAACGTATTTGCCTATTCACATTTTATATATAAGCTTCCACAAGAGTTCTGTGCATGGATATGTTTTAATCGCATGAAGATAGAAGATTGTATGTGGCATACCTCAGTTTGGATGTTGAGTATGTTACAGTATGTTCTGCACAGAGAACGGAAGTGTTATTTGGCATAGCGTGGCTCGTCATGGATGGTCGGGGATGTTACAAACGGTTTCAGAGCTAATTAAAGCATCTGAGTAGTGGCATGGTCCAACTTGTTGGTGGTTGGGGATGTTACAAATTTGGTATCAGAGCTTCGGTTTTCAACACTGAGGTTGGATGGGACGAGCAATTTAAGTTGAAGAAAAATTTCACAGAGGATTTATTTCAAAGTAGCCAAATTTCAAATTACGGAACGTCCATGGTAAAAAGTAACAACAATTGTGCGGAATTGGGAAAAAGCCCCAATTTCTGTTGTTAAATTCATGGGAAAATTGAGAAATTCATCCATGTGGTGAGATATTATAGATTTAATATATGTTCTAGCAAATTCAGACCTGGAATTGGTCAAATTTGAATTCACAAGGAAGCCATGTCAGTTGGAGCGAGTTTTGTAATTAAAATTCCCAATTCGTGAATTGATTTTGGATGAATTCGTTCCAGAAATGTCAACCCACAATGATTTGTTGTTGCAGAGGTTGAATTGGTATTATCGAGGTGAAATTGAATGAATTTTGTGGTTGAAGAATGTCTATGGTAAATTCGGGAAAAAAGTTAGGAAAAAGCCCCAATTTCTGCAACGGAATGCACAAGGCATCAATGCGCATAAAGGTGAATGTGCACAGGTGGGCACACTAAAAATGCAGGATGTGCAGTAAAAGGCTTATGATATGTGAAAATTGGGTGTTGCACGGAAAAATGTTGGCGTGCTAGTGTGTGCACTAAATTTGGGTACCGCGCAGAAAAATGTTGGAGTACTGGTATGCACGCTAAATTTGGGCACCATGCAGGAAAATGTTGGCATGCTGGTGTGCGCGGTAAAATTTTGGCACCGCGCAGAAAAATGTTGGTGTGAGGGTGCGCCTGGTAAATTTGGTGTTCCAGAGTGTGAATACACATAAGAAGTGTGCACGGTGTTGACATTCATAATAATGGCACGCGTTGTGTGCGCAGTATTGGCATAGCGCAGAGGAGTTTGGTTTGTGTGCGCACAATATGAGTATAATCTTGTCACGCGACAACTTAGTTAATGGTGCACGCAAAGTATTGGTGCATGGTGGGGGAATACTAAACTATGGAATGGTGCAGTGAGTAGAGTACAATGCACACATAATATCATTGTGCGATACAAAAACTACGCGCAACCGATATTAGTATAGAAACCAAAACTGCACAGTGGATTTTGGCGTGTGACACAAAAGTAGTGCGCACAAGTTATTGGCAGGACAAAGAAGTGATACACAATGGTTTTAAAGTGTGCGAAGCACAATTTACCTGGTTTTGTTGTTGTGAGTGGTGAATATGGGTTCACAGGTTGATATATGTGTGCGCAAATTTGTTTGAAGGGAAAATAACAACAGAAAAACAATGATTTTCTGCGATGTTTTATATCATTTGAACGCCATCTTTTTACAACGCATTTTTGAAGGACTTAAGAGAATTTTGAGAAAATCAAAAACCACAATACAAAGTAGTCTCTATAGCTCAAATAAAAGGGCTCGGAGAGAGCTTTCTAATGGTGTAAACTATTCGTCAAACGAAGCTTTTATGAGAAAGTTACATCACAAACAATGAAGGGTAAATTTTAAGACCCATCTAACGTCAAAGAGCCATAAATCTCTGCTCTAGAATCATATTGAGGCAAAGGAGAAGTCAATGGAAATATATTGAACCATAGAAGACATTCCAAGATCTGAATTAAATTTTAGGCATGTTAAAAGTGTTTAATATGGAAAATAAGGTACCTGTAGCATATCAGTTACAATATGGTATTTTGGCCTAGAACTTCAGCGGGCTATAACTAGCAGCCCAGAACCCAGAATGAGGTGAAAATTGGATAGAGTGTCCATAAGATGTATATTAAGAAACCCAATTGAGATCCCATGAAAATTCCAAAGAAGTAGGTGCAAACATGCATATTACAGCGCAGAGTTGCGCAAATTGAAGAATGAACAAAAAAAAGTTCTTGGGCAATTTTCAATTAGCCATAACTTTCTGCTCAAGACTCATAATTGAGCATGGGAGAAGCCATTGGAAAGGTATTGAACAGTGGAATATAAATATCCACCCAGAAAATTGATCACACAATTCAAATTTCCAGGAAAGCAGAAGAAGTAATTCTGATATGTATTATTGAATAGATCATGTAGTGAATGAATTAGTGAACACTCCCAAAGAAATCAATATACAAATTAAGCAATGCATGGGAGTAAGATCTATTATAAAAGGAATTGACTATTATAATGATAGTAATCAGATAAATAAAGAGTCTTAATGCATATTTGGATAAAGAGTGCATCATATCCAGGAATTAAGTATGAAATTAGAGTAATGCTTCCCTTATGGTTATCAAAGTGTGCAGTGGAAGAATGGTATGAAGGGCATCAATATGGCATGATAGAAGTGGATTGTGCAAGGCAGGTTGAAATCAGATTGGTCAAGACAGGGGAAAGTAATACCCATCAAGCAAATGCAAGTGTTGATATGATTAGCTAAGGAAGGGATAAATCAAGTACCTCAAGAAGGAAGTTGATGTTAACTATCCAAGGTTACTCAGAAAACATGACTGGAAATATAATTGGGTCATGTAGGAGTTGGATCAGAGGGATCTGAATAATAGTGGGATGCTGAAAATTAAAATCAACGCAATATGTAGTTGCATGTCCATGAACATCCTAGAATAATGGAAAAACAATTCATGGGGTAGATATCAAGCAAATGAGAATGCATGAAAACACTCCAAGAGGAAAAAAAAGATTAGTAGTAGAGATTATTGATGCATTCCAAAAGTATTGAAGATATTTCCATAATAACCTGAAGATGTCAAAGCCAAGAAATAATTTAAGGTTAAATGAATCTCTGTAGAGAGTCAATAAAGAACCATGAAGAAGAAAATGGTTCTATGCATGGTTTTGAATGCAAAAGAGATGGTGCTTGAGAAGAAACCATCTCAAATGGAATGGAGCCATGAGTGACATTCCCAGGGGGTGGAGGTACCACTTGAGACTATCTTGGTAAGTTAAAATATGTATTAAGTGCTTTTAATTAATTCTATGCAGCTAGGGAAGGAGGCATATGTCCATCCTTACAACATGCTAAGAGAATTGGCTATGCAAGCCAAGTTTGAGGCTAGTTGGCAAGGAGTGGAGAAGAATAAAATAAAACTCAAATACTAAATTATTCAGTCAAGGAAGAGCTAGAATAGTTCAGTTCGAAAAATAAATGGATGTTGAAGATCCATAGTATATAAGAAAACAAAATTGGAATTATAATTCATCCAGGTATGAGTTGGGATAGATGGATCCAAGAAATAAATAAAATTTGAAGGTTAATATCATTTTAGTATTTGGATGGAAAAACAAAGGCAACCAATAGTGTTTTGTCTAGAAAGTGCTCAGATCAGAAATAATCATGCACAATGATTACAGTGAAGAGCACTTGAAGGATCAGGAATTCAGAAGAATGGAAAACTTCTGGGATAAACCAGGAAACATGATACAAGAAGAAAATAAGTTGCTGCAATTACTGTAGCAACAAGTATTTTATGGATTTTAGCACAACCATAAAGTGAGAATGCTTGAATGTTTGCAAGTGTTGTTGATAATGTTGCTTCACATGAAAGCAACCAACAAAAAGTTGGAATGTTGAATTATAAGGCTGATAAAGAAGCATGAGAACTTCTACTATCATCAACTAATCAGGTAGCATTAAACTCATCTAATGGCATCCATGCAGGTAAGTATTCTTGTTTAGAAATTACGTTGTATAATTTCCAAAGGGAAATATAGGTAAGAATTTCCCCAAATTGAATTTAAAACTATGCTACATGGTATTGTTTAAGTGCATTGACATGATTAAGTTACCACTAGGTGTGGTAAAGACTAGAGGCCTGTTATGTTTATCAAATCTTTTAGCTTTTGAATTCACACACTGACATAGTAGCATGTCATGTTAATTTGGTTATGAGGCAATAACCAGAGAAAATAAAAGATAATAACTTGTTATAGGAATCATGCTAAGAAAGCTAGTCATGTATGAGACCAGGACATGGTTGGATATGGCAAGGTATGGTTATAGAAAGGTTATGTGCCACACAAATACCCAATGAGATTCCTACTTTAAATAAAACTTAGACTGCAACCTTTTTTCTAACACTAATAAACACTACAGAATTGTATTCTTGGTGTAGTGTTTAGGTCGAAAAGGAAGGCATCCAAGTAAATGTGAAGACAATGGGAGGTGTGTGGAGATGTGTCAAGACATTGACCAGATTTCCAATTTATGGATTGTGAGATGCATGAATTAGATAAAGCTCATTATGAAAATCAATGCAAGGGTGCATTGAATAAATAGGAATTGAGAGTTTTACTCATGCCTGGTAAGTGGTAGAGTTTCACTCATACATGATGGAATTGTATACTTAAGTGCATTTTGCTGAGTGGATTTTGTGAGTGCATGTATATATGTTTTTACATGGAAATAATTATACTAATGGTTGAAATGTTGCTAACTCATGAAGTTGAGAACATTTCAAGAACTGATAAACATTGCAACAGGAAAGTTGCAAGTGAGGTGGTCACAGGAATAATGACTACATAAAATTTATGTTCAAAAAATTGAAGAAATGAACTTACTGTTATTAATTATGAATATGCATATGAATAGAATGATGAATCATTTTATTTGGTTGAATTGTTTGGTAATTACGATTGAATAGCTAGGTGTAGGAAATTATAAGATCATGGCATAAGGCGTATAGATGTAGAATTATGATGTACAAAAAATATTGACAATTTGTTGGTTGTATGCAATATATAATCATTGCAGGAAAAATGGTATTTAGCATGGTGCTTGCTGAAAGCCATAAGGTGAGATGATAATGATTAAAGTTGGAACTCCTGGAACCATGACGATCCGAGACTTCCTGTCCGTCCTGTACTGGAGCCCTAAAAGGGAAGTTTAGCAGATGATGGACTGTTGCACAATGAAGGTGCATACTACCTTGGGTTGTACAGACATGCGGGGAAGAGAGACCGTTGGTTGGAGTGTTGTTGAGGTTTGGTATCTTGGCCTAGACTATGTTGATATTGATTGTGGTCCATGGTTATCTTGGGAAACCATTGTCATGATGGAGTCATATCCCATTCTTGGGGATGATATGCTATTGAGAGTTTATCAACGGTGAGATATAAGGCTGGGTGGAACATCATGGATCTACAACCAGTTGCTTCTTCAATGAAGTATAATTGAAGCATGTAATAAGGAACAATTAGCTGAATTATATCATGAATCAACTCTATGGAATAGAGAAATTGACTTCCAGTTGCAGTATGAGTATGAGAATTAGTGTTGGAAAGTAGAGCACCAGATGGTTAACAATCTTTCAATAGCTAAATATTGGAGATTTTAAAGAATTTGAATAGTACATGATATATAATGCACTGAGGATTTTTGAAAATTTTGTTGTATATGTATAAATGATGCACTGAGGACAGTGCATAAATAAGGGGAGGGGATTGTAATATCCATAGGTAGAACCCCAAATGTAAATGTAATAATGTACTTAAGCTGGTGAGTTGTTTGATATATTTTTGGCTTGCATTTTCCATGGTGTAGTGCACGCATGTACTGCGCAGTAAAATGATGCACATCCCAGGATACCGAGCGCAACATCTTAAGTGCGTGCGATATTGAGGCCAATGAACCTTTGTGTATATGCTATATATTATAGGTTGGTGAGCCAATTATTATAAGCTAGGATGCTTATGTTTTCATTAGGTCGGAGAGCCTAGATGTTAAAGGCCAGTGCACCTGTTTTTGTACATGTCTCATAATTAATATAAATACATCGTTGCGCGCAAACTGACCACGATAAAAGAGATGGGGGACTAAAATCCAATAGTCAGGGAAAGGGTGGGGGACAAAATTTAAGGAAAAGGGCTAAGCTAGGGAGCTTAATCCAAAAAGGAATATTATATTAATATTTCTTAAAGTATAAAGTATTGATAATTATGTTATCCTAAGTTCTAAAGTTGGGGACAAGTGGGCCAAAGTAGCTCCCAACATGACAAGTGTCAAGTTGGGGACATGCATACATATTGTGGGGACTTAGTTCATTTCCGACACTTCTTCCATCATTCTTTCTATTATGCATTCATCCATGCAGCCATCCCAGGAGCTTTCACTCACATAGTCAGTTTTCCTCCATAACTTCATATCACTGTACCTAAACTTGTATCCATAGACATATTTGGTCATCTAGTTGGTGAGTGTGGGAGATGTACTGAAGAAGCGGGTGGTCAGGCCCGTGGGATATTGAAGAGGTGGGTTTTCAGGCTCGTGAGCAATTCTCTGAGTGAGAGAATTGCTGGGAATTGATTCCCTGAAGGCGCTAAACTATAACTGCAGGGCTCTGAGACTTCATGTCCGACCTGTTGCTGAAGCCCTGGAAGGGAAGTGGGGCAATCGAGGGATTGTTTAAGAGAGAAGGGGCACACTTCCTTGGGTGGGATAGGCATGTGGGGAATGAGAGTTTGTAGGCTGTTAGTTTGAGTAGGCACATGTGATGGAGTCTTTCCTGTTTTCCATGAGCCATTAACCTGGTTAGGAACCCTTTTCCCGAGTGGAGTTTAGTCCCAGCTCGGGGGTGACTCACTGTTGATATTGATGAACAATGTGGTATAAGGTTGGGAGGTTTGTGCAAGGTCTGTATGTAGTTGGTGACATTCTTACCAAGATAAGTGTCAACTATGTAATAAATTTACATGCTGCATTGTTATTTATGTGCATATTTTTATGGGTTATCGTATGTGTGATTATGTCTGTGTTTATTTTTATGGGTATTGCCTGTATATGTTGCATGTATATGTTTATTTCTATTTCAATGTGAATCCATGAATTTACATAACATATTTTTCTGTTCACGTTTTATATATAAGATTCCACAAGAGTTATGTGCGTGGATATGTTTTAATAGCATGCAGATAGAAGATTGTATGTGGCATAACTCATTTTGGATGATGAGTATGTTACAGTATGTTCTACACAGAGAACAGAAGTATTCTCTGGCGTAGCGTGGCCTGGCATGGATGGTCGGGGATGTTACAAATGGTTTCAGAGCTAAGTAAAACGTCTAAGTAGTGTCATGGCCCGACCTGTTGGTGGCCGGGGATGTTACACAGATAGTTGTTAAGTGTTTCTACTATGTTGCATGTGGTAATGAATATTCCTTCACTATTGTTTCCACCAATAATTTTATGCTCAAGACTGAGAATTGGGCAAGAGAATGGTTGTTGAAAAACTGGTTCAGAGAAGAATAAATTGGATTTATTAGAATTGAGAGAACTATGATATAATTCTTCATGAATTAAGAAAAAAAAGGAAACTGTATCAACGACCAAGTTTTTATCCTTTATAAGTGTCACACCAATGATCAGATCAATGGTCAGGATTGAATAAAAAAGGAAACTATATCAACGACCAAGTTCAAATCTAAAGGAATGGTCAGATGGTTGTTGAGCGTTGCTACTATGTTGAATGTGCTAATGAATATTCCTTCACTATTTTTTCCACCAATAATTTTCTGCTCAAGACTGAGAATTGGGCAAGAGAATGGTCGTTGAAAAACTAGTTCAGAGAAGAATAAATTGGATTTATTAGAATTGAGAGAACTATGATATAATTCTTCATGAATTAAGAAAAAAATTAAGCCAACAACAATTAATTGACAATTTCTATAATATGAAAAATTCTAACAAAAATGGTTGCTTGGACATTTTGAAGAATTAAGAGATATAAAAATATTAGTTCAAGACAAGAATGCATATTTGGGAAATGGAGGAAGGCAAAGGAACCTTTAGTCATGAGAAAGAATCCAAGGGTCAAAATATATGTTGGATTAGTGAGAGGGGGGGTGAATCAGTAATATATATTTTTAATCATTTTTAACCACAGTATATAAGTATGGTTAACTTTATGATCAATTTACCAATATCATTCAACAAGTGTAGAAAAAATAAACCATGAACAATTAGCAATCACACACATACAAAGTACATCGATATTTTTACATGGAAACCCAATGGGGGAGAAAACCACATAATGATTTTTATTATATGTATTTAAGAAGTACATTCATTGGAACCACCAACTTCCTTGGTTCTCCAGCTGCAATTTGAAGGAGGCTCCAACCCCCTATATTTTCAGGCTATAATCTGAGGGAAGCTCCAACTCCCCAATTCTATGGCTCCAACAAGAAGGAGGATACAACCCCCTATGTTCTCTGGATACAACTAGAAGGTGGATAAAACCACCTATCCTTTCCCTGTCCAACCACCCTGAAATATAAGTGCCAAATAACTGATGAAACCACTGCCACACTATCACTGTGAAATATTCCACTGTAAAATTGTACCAATATGTACCAACAACCTACAGTCAACCTGTTCCAATAAACTGTAGTCAACCTGTACCAATAAAATTTAATCAACCTGTACCAATAATCTATACCAACATATACCAACAACATGTGTCAATAATCTCCTCAATAGGTTAGATATGATAACATAGATCTCATACCCAATATCACAAGAATACAATTCAAACCATGTGCAACTATGTCTCTCTAGTCATGTGTCATACATGTGCATACAATCATAATAATGTATAATAAACCCTCACACCAACAAGATATCAAGCCCTCACTATTATGCATCCTCAAGCTATACCAACAAATTCAATAACACATCTCAACCAAAATCCCTCAACCATGTACCAAGAAATAAAATATATGCCTCAACTATCAACCCAACAAGCTGTACCAATGATAAATACCAGACATACCAACACTGTATTTATGTAGATATGTCTCATACAATATGTTCCATACAACCAACAACCTCCCTAGGGAAAATACTCAAACTCCCATAACCATATCTCATGTAAACAACAATATTCAACTACACATAATAATATGACATACCTTTTTGAGGATGCTACTTTAGATTTGTTATACTTGATCACGGTTGAACTTCCTGTAGAATATTCTTAGCCTCTGCCACCTAAACCACACCTCAATTCTCATTTCTGGTAGTGCCTCGCATGATGCAGGTGAGGTATCTAGTGGGCCCTTGCATGACAGGCTCTACTCAACCCGCGGGCCTTCCTCGCGAGACATCTAATGGATGACCCGCAGTGATGAACCTAACTAGGGTTTTTCGCGATCTTTTCACACTCTACTGCAGTTTCAAAACTTTTCCATCACTCGACCTTCACTTCCTTAGACTTGCACAACTTTAGATGTATCAATGAATACCCGCAATAAACATTTCACAATAATATATATTCAATGTGCTCAATAGGTTCTAATAAGATACCCTTTCTCTCTTATTTATACTCTCCAAGTAGCTTCTTTTGGGGGTTATATTCTAATTGTTTTACCCAACTTCCTTCTTTTAGTGATAACCCACTTTCAACTACTTTTCCCACTTGCAACTACTTTATCCACAAATAGTAAACTCACCACTTCTAGTTGCAACTAACTTATTAATTATTTTCTTATTGCAACAACTTAACTCTTGATTAACTCCTAGTTACAACCAATTTGACTATTCAACTTATTCTAGGAGCTTCTAGAATAATTTGACTTCTTTGACCTTCTAGGGGCTTCTAGATAACTCATGAGTGGTCTCCAAATTCACTAAGCCATATATCCTCAATTGTGAGGAACTACGTGATGTGCCACATATCACCAGAATCGATACGACATGTACTATCCATCTAGAATAGTCTCACCTAAAGATTCACTGATCTTCATTACATTATTCCTCAACCAAAATTGGTTTCCTTAACCAAACTGTTGGGGCTACCGAAATTTTCTACCAGACTTGCTTCAAGTGTTGACATCAATGATAACCAACCCAATTAATCAACAATCTCCCACTTTGGTATTGATGGAAACACTCTGATGCAACATTGAAGTCATGTTGCTCATGCTCCTCCTATGACCATCACTCCCCCTGGAATCATGCCTCTGTTCTCTCTCTCCATGCATCTGATGAATCTGTCCCCCTTTGACATCAATGGAAAATGTAACTTCCCATCGAGGCTGCTCCCTCTGAATGAACTCTCCCCGGGGTTTCTCCCCCAAAATGAACTGTCCTCTTCATGGTGCTTCCTTGTGTAAATCTAAGACATATAAGAATGACATTCAAAATTCGTTGTGAGGCAGAAACTATGCCAAGTTTTTGGTGAAGATACTCAAAATCTTCCCCTGGAAGCGATTTTGTAAAGATGTCTACAATCTATTCTTTGGTCCCAACATATTCAAATCGAATATTCTTCTTTGCAACCTGTTCTCGTAGAAAATGAAACTTTATTGGAATGTGCTTCGTCTTGGAGTGCATCACTAGATTCTTTGAGATACCGATGGCGCTTGTGTTATCAAAAAATATAGGAATGGGCTCATCATACTCAATCTATATGTCTTTCAATGTTTGTTTCATCCATAAAACTTGTGTACAACATGTAGCTGCTGCAATATACTCTGCTTTGGCTGTAGAAAATGACACTGATGATTGTTTCTTACTTAGCCAAGATACTAAACACTCACCCAAGTAGAATAATCCTCCACTTGTACTTCTTTGTCATCAATGCAACTTGCCCAATCTTCATCTATGTAGGAAATAAGTGATAGATCCTTCCTTTTTGGATACCATAATCCAAACTCTTCTGTACCCTTGAGATATATGAATATCCTCTTTACTACTAAGACATGTGATTCCTTTGTTGTTTCTTGAAATCGTGCCACCTATCCAGATTCTTGCATTACATCTGGTTTGGATGCTACCACATAAACTAAGATGCCAATAATTGACCTGCACTGCCTTTGAATCATCATCTTTACTTAACTTACAACTATATTGCATAAGAGTATTGACTGGTTTGTAATTGTCCATTCTAAACCTCTTTAACATCTTTTTGATATACTTGGTTTGCGAGATAAAAATTCCTTTGTTTCTTTGACATATCTGAAGACCCAAAAAGAAAGATAATTCTCCAAGCAATGACATTTCAAACTCATTTTGCACATCCTTTTCAAATTTCTGGCTCATCCTATCATCATCACTTCCAAAGATAATATAATCAACATAAACTTCAATTAACAAAATACTATCTTGAATTACCTTGGTGTAGAGGTTGATTTATGCATCCCCTTTCCTGAACCCTTGCTGTTGTAAGTATATGTCCAGTCTGGAATATAATGCTCTGGGGGCCTGTTTGAGACCATACAAGGACTTCTTCAACCTGCAAACATAATTTTTATTTTATGACAACTGAAATCCTTATGGTTGCTCAATGTAGACTTATTCCTCTAGATACCTTTTTAGGAAGGATGATTTCACGTCCATATGATATACTTTAATATTCTTGGAGAATGCATAAGCGAGGATCAATCTGATTGCTTCCATTCTGACAACTGGGGAAAATGACTCTTCAAAGTATATACCTTCAACCTAAGTGTATCCTTTACATATCAATCTTTCTTTTTTCTTTGTAACATGTCCATCTTCATTCATTTTGTTTCTGAAGACCCACTTTGTACTGATCACATTCTTGTTCCTTAGCCTTGGAACCGGTTCCCAAGTGTGATTCTTCTCTATTTGATCTAACTCTTCATCCATGGATTTTATCCAAAATTCATCCTTGTTGGCTTCTTAAAAAATTCTTGGCTCAATTGTAGATAATAGTGCCAGGTGCAGTTGTTCTGGTGAACAAATTCTTCTTCTAGTTTCAACTCCTGCATCTTTATGCCCGATAATTTGATCTGGTGGATGATTCTTCTGTATTAGTCTACTAGGTGTCTTTGGAGGTACTTTAATATTTTTTTTTCTTTCTCTTCTACTTCTGACTTCTCTTCTTCATCTTCCTCTTCTACTACTTCTTCTTCCTTTGCTTCTTCTTTGTGAACTTGTTCCATTGAATCCTTTTCTTCTTCTTTTATCCTTCATCCACCTGTCTCATCAAATGTCACATTGATGCTTTCCACAATTTTGTTGAGCCTTAGATTGAAGCATTTGTATGATTTCCTTGTGTTCGAGTACCCAACAAGTATGCCTTTGTCCACATGAGAATCAAACTTTCCCATTCTACCATATTCTCTTTTGATGTAGAATTTGCTTCCAAAAACTCTGAAATGATTCACATTCACTAGTATTCCTCTCCATAGCTCGTAAGGAGTTTTATCACTGTTGTTTCTGAGCATTCCTCAATTTTGAATGTGAACTGTTGTACGTACTTCATGTTCCCAAAAGACGTCTGTCAACTTAGAATCCATTAACATAGTTCAAGCCATTTCCTGTACTGTCTTGTTCTTCCTTTAAATGAATCCATTTTGTTGTGGTGTCCTAGAAATGAAGAATTTTATTTGTATCCCATGCTTACTGTAGAAGTCCATAAATTCCTTTGAATTATACTCTCCTCCATTATCCAATCTCAAACATTTTATTTTTGAATCTATTTCATTTTCAACCATCTCCTTGTGCATCTTGAAGTTCTCGAATGCCTTTGACTTCTTCCTGAGAAAAAAACTACAATTATTCTTGTATAATCATCAACCAATTGCATAAAATACAACTCACCTTTCAACCCCTTTGTTGTAGTTGGTCCAACTAGATCAATGTGCACAATTTCCAGGGGTTTTGTTTTAGAGTATTCCTTTGACTTGGAACTGGTATTGGTTTGGTTTCCTTGTTGACAATGCTTGCACAATGTGTTGGTTGGCTTCATGATCTGGGGAATTTATCTGTCTGGTTCCTTTTTTCTAACCTTGAAAAGGTTATCAAAATTTATGTGACCCATTCTTCTATGCCATAGCCAAACTTCATATTCCTTTCCTAAACAACATTTTTCATTTCCAATTTTACTTAGTACATATATGTTTCTTGAAGTTCTCATAGTTGTCACCACTACTCTGCCTGCATATTATTTTCTTATCTCTCATTTATGTAAATCAAACACAAGTTGATGACCTTGGTCACACATTTTACTTACACTCAGAATATTGTGTTTCATATCTTCCACTAGTAGAACTCTTTCCACCTTGGTATCCTTATTTCCAATAGTAATTGTGCCTCTTCCAATGATTATGGATGAGTGGTCATTTCCAAAAGAGAATGACCCATCTCTTTCCTTTCTCAAGGTTAGAAACCTATCCTTATCACCTGTCATGTGCTTTGAACAACCACCGTCAACATACCAACCATGTTTCTTGTGTTTAGATTGTAGAGAAAGTGTGAATTCTTCATTGTTGTACTGATTCTCCTTCCTTATCCATAGTCTTTGAGGTTCCTGTCTGTGACTGTTATTATTATGTTGTGATTCTCTTGGAGGAAGTGTCTGTTCGACAACACAGGTATTCCAACAGAGGAAGAACACCTTCAGTAACCACTCACATAACCAGATCAAAGATCAACACACCGATGTTTTCACGTGGTAAAACCCCTACGGGGAAACATCCACGGCCCCAGCCAACGCGGCCA
>ML794536.1:85553-146561 GCA_009831015.1 Picea engelmannii
ACAAGAGAGTTTCTCACAATCGATCATCGGAAAATGACCCTCCATGCTCTTTAAATAGAGATCATGGACCAATCGGGTGTTAAGCCATGGATCAATGGTCGTTAAGATCGAGGAGAGTACGAACCGTCGAATCACTCTATGTCGGGAACATATCGTGACCGTCGGATTGCCTAACTACAAATGCATACTAGTGCATACTAAAGAAACACACTTTTACCTAACGACATATTATACCAAGTAGATCTTAACTAACTCCTAAGTGTCTAAATATCCTAACAGTGTCATTCTAAAATCTTTGGCCATGTGTCTAAAGTTGTTGCACTTGTAGCATTCTATCTCAATACTCAAGGATTCAAACATGTTGTAGCTTCAGCTCTGTGTTTCACTAGTCCTTCTTGAACAACCATTTAGTGCATAACTTTCATGGTTGTCTTTGTTCCTATTATTTTCTCTGCAATTTACAACCTTGTCTAAATTTTTTACATGAATAACATAATCCAAGGAAGATAGTTTGATACCTGAGAGTTGTAGATATTCTAAAATGAGTTACTCTTATGAATCTTTATTCTTCTTGAGGCCTTCTTGTTTCTGACTGCCGCTGATTCTGAAATCCAAATCTTCTGGATGGAGGAGTGTCTCTGCGATCTTCCTTGTAAAACTTCTCGTCTTCTTTCTTCTCAAGAGATCCTATGACTATCTCTGCGTATCTTCTTGGTTTTGTTTCTGTATTTGTTGTTTTGGAGCTTGATCCCTTTTATGTCTGGTTGTATCCTATCCTAGACTTGTCATGATTTGGCCTTTGACTGCTAATAATATTGTCCAAAACTTTGGAGTTGTTCTGCATGTTTTTCTTTTAAAGGTATTTTCTCAATGTGACAATCTCTGCTTCCAAATTTCCAATGCTCCTGTCTATTTCTTATAACTATTCTCTAAGTGTTTCTTTTATTCTCTTGTCTTACACTACTTGGATTTTTAATTTAGTGATCATCTTCTCTAGTTCTTCGAATTTTGATTTCTGAACTCCCCTTTTTTCTTTTAGTTCTACCTGAAGTGTCTTTTTTTTCTTCTTTTTTCTTTTTATAACTTCTATGGCACTCAATAATTCTTCTCTGTATTCAACTTTTGCCTCTTCATATTCTTCTTCGGATCCCTCTTCATCAGAATCTTATACTTCCATGAATAGGACCCTTTCTGTATCGGTATCACTGACTTCATCTTCATTTGATGAGGAACTGTCTTCTTTGGTGCAAAGGCTTTTCTTGGAAAATTTCTTTTTGGTTCTTTTGCATTTGTATGTTTGTTTAATCTTAGAATCATCTTATTCATTTCTTTTATTTTTCTTATGGGGACATTTATTAGCAAAATTACCAATACCATCACAATTATAACAAATCAATGGAATCTTACCTCTATATTTTCTGGTTCCCTTTTTCAGTCTTCTGATGAAGTTGGTTACTTCTTCATTGTCTTCTTAAATGTCACTATTGCTACTATCTGAATTTTCCCTTTTATTTCTCTTTTTCTTTGTGTTCTTAGATGATTTGATTTTTTCTTTCTTTGTAACTGGATTGTCTTACTTTTTTCTCATCTCATAAGCTTTGAGTGTCCCATGAAACTCATCCATGGTCAGTGTAGCTATATCCTCTCTCTCTTCTAGTGCTATAATATTTGAATCAAATCTCATCAGTAGGGATATCAATACCTTTTTGAAAACGAGATGTTCATTTACCTCATCTCCTATACCTTTGATACTGTTTACTACTTCATAAAATCATAGAATGTAGGAAACTATGTTTTCATCTTCATTCATCTTCAATTGTTTGAATTTTTCTCTGAAAATTTGAAGTTTATCTTCCTTGACTTTCTCATCTCCTTCGTATATATTATTTAGTTTGACCCATATGTATTTTGTAGAATAATAGTGCATAACTTTGGTGTATATTTATTTAGCCAAACCATTTAGGAGTGCACTTGTGTCTCTTGAATTATTTTCTTCAAGTTTGTTTCCATCTTTCTCTATTGGAGGAACGGTTGGTGCTGTGTATCCATCTACCACTGATCGCCAAACATCAAATCCTAGTTCTTGTATGTGTGTCTTCATTCTTCTTCTCCATAAGGAATAATATTCCCCATCAAACTATGGTATCCCAATCTTAGAGTAATCCATGATCTCCTTCTAGTGGTTAAACTGCCTCTTGAAGAACCTCGCTTTGATACCAATTGTTGGATTACTGAGAGGGGGGATGAACCAGTAATAGAGATTTTTAATCCTTTTTAATCACAATATATAAGTGTTATTAACTTTATGATCAATTTACCAATATCATTCAACAAGTGAAGAATAAATAAACCATGAACAATGAGAAATCATACACATACACAGTACACCGATATTTTTATGTGGAAACCCAATGCGGGAGAAAACCACATAATGTTTTTTCTTATATGTCTTTAAGAAGTACATGCATTGGAAGCACCAACTTCCTTTGTTCTCCATCTGCAACTGGAAGGAGGCTCCAACCCCCTATAATTTCAGTCTACAACCTGAGGAAAGCTCCAACTCCCCAATTATTTGGCTCCAACTACAAGGAGGCTACAACCTCCTATGTTCTCAGAATACAATCGAAAGGTGGCTACAACCACCTATACCTCATCCAACCACCCTGAAATATAAGTTCCAAATAATTGAAGAAACCACTACCACACTATCACCATGAAATGTGCCACTGTAAACCTATACCAATCTGTACCAACAACCTATATTCAACTTTTGCCAATAAATTGTGGTCAACATGTACCAATAACCTATACCAACATATACCAACAACTTGTACCAATAACCTCCTCAACAAATCAGATCTCATAACATAGATCTCATATCCAATATCACAAGAACACAATTCAAGCCATGTGCAACTATGTCTCTCTGGTCATGTGCCATACATGTGCATACAATCATAATCACGTATAATAAACCCTCACAGCAACTAGACATCAAACCCTAAATGTTATGAAACCTCAAACTATACCAACAACTTCATCAACACATCTCAAGAAAAATCCCTCAACCATATACCAAGAAATACAAGATATGCCTCAACTATCAACCCAACAAGATGTACCAATGATAAATACCAGACATACCAACACTGCATTTCTTTAGATATGTCTCATACAGTAGGTTCCATACAACCAACAACCTCCCTAGGGAAAATCCTCAAACTCCCATAACCATATCTCATGTAAACAATAATATCCAACTACACATAAGAATATGACACACTCTTTTGAGCGTGTAGATAGATATGATGTACTTGATCATTGTTGAACTTCTTGTATACTTTGCTTAGCCTCTGCAACCTGAACCACACCTCAATCCTTAGTTCTGGTAGTGTCTCACGTGACACAGGTGAGGTGCCCAACGAGGCCTTACGTGACAGGATCTACTCAACACGGGGGTGCCTTGTGGGATGTCCACTGGGTGAGTGTGGGGATGACCTTAACTAGATTTTTCATGATATTTACTCACTCTAATATGGCCATGAAACTTTGTCCTCACTCTCCATTCGCTTCCTCATACTTGCACAACTTTAGATGTATCAATGAATACCTGCAATAAACCTTTCACAATAATAAATATTCAATGTCCTCAATAGGTGCTAATAAGAGACCCTTTCTCTCTTATTAATACTCTCCAAGTAGCTTCCTTTAGGGGTTATATTCTAACTATTTTACCCAACTTCCTTCTTTTAGGGATAACCCACTTTCAACTACTTTTCCCACTTGCAACCACTTTATCCACAAATAGTAAACTCACCACTTCTAGTTGCAACTACTTTTTTTTTAATTATTTTCTTATTGCAATAACTTAACTCATGATTAACTACTAGTTACAACCACTTTGACTAGTCAATTCTTCTAGGAGCTTCTTGAATAATTTGAATTCTTTGACCTTCTAGGAGATTCTAGATAACTCATGAGGGTACTACAAATTCATTAAACCATATCTCCTCATCCATGAGGAACTATGTGATGCACCACATATCATCGTAAATATCACGACATGCACTATCCATATAGAATAGTCTCACCTATAAATTCACTGATATTCATTACATTATTCCTCAACAAAACTTGGGTTCCTTAACCACACTGCTGGGACTATCAAAATTTTCTACCAGACTTGCTTCAAGGGTTGAAATCAATGAAAACCAACCCAATTAATAAAAAATATTAATGTTGGTAATGTAGAGATAGAATCCAATGGGAACCAGAACAGAGGGGAATGAGAAACATTATTAGAGATTATGAGAATATTGATAATAGAAATGCAAAGTTACAAAGAAGATAATGAGAAGTTGATGAGAGAGAAAAATAAAATAAATTATCAAGTAATACAAATCTTAAATATGTTGCATAGGCAGGCAAAGAATGGATCATTCTCAAGACAAGAAGAAGATGTATGACATCATGAAAGAAGAGTTAACTACAAAAGAGTTGGTCATTCAAGAAGTAGTGGTAGAACTCATGGACATCACTCACCTCCTTACTCAAAAAGGAAGTTTTATGCATCTAAAGATTCCATAAGTGTCTCTTGTTAGGCACCAAAGAAGAAGGCATGAATTGGAAAATTTGCAAGGAGAGTTGAGGAAGCTTAAGCCACCATATTCTGATGGTGAAAGAGAAAATGAAGATGATGTTGAATCTTGGTTATTGGGAATTAGGAAGTATTTCCAATTGCACATGTATTAATCTAACCTAGAAGCTAGAATTGTCACATACCATTTGCATGGAAAGGATGCCATGTGGTGGGATCAACTAAAGAAAATTGAGCACATTAATGAGAACAAGATCACTTGGAAAAAAATCAAGAGATATTTCCAGAAGGAGTACCTTTCAAAGAATTTCCATGACAAGAAAATGCAAGAGTTCTTTGAACTCATATTAGGAAGCATGATCATGGTAGAACATGAAAATAAGTTCTTGGGATTTTTGAAGTATGTAGGGTTTATAAAATATGAGAAGGTGAAGATACATAGGTTCTTAAGTGGACTACCATCCTTTTATAAAGAAAAGATTCAATATGATGAGCACAAAAATTGTCAGAGACCATCAGGAAGGCTAAGTACCTGTATGAGAAAGGAAAGGGAAGAGAATCTTTGCAAAAGTCTTGGAAGGATAAGAAGAAAGAGAAATCCGATCAGAGAAGTAAAGGATTGAAACCTCCTTTAAAAAAAAATAGCCCTAATAAAAAGAAACAAGATCAGTATGCTAAAGATGAGTCCAAGAGAGAATAATCCTTTGGGAAAAGGGGTAGACCACCAATCCAATGTTGGGGATGCAAAGAATATCATTTGTACAAGGATTTCCCTCACATAGGATAGAGAATGAGTATCGTGCACAACATCCAAGAGGCTACAACAATAGAATACATGGGAAGAAAATATGCATCTTTAGAATATCGACAAGCATAATACCAATCCCATATGATCAAAGTAGAAGGTAAGATCATTAATCAACCTAGTAAAATTTTAATTGATTCAAGAGAAAGTCATTGCTACATTGATCGTAAAATAGTGGAAAGACTACATTTGGAGAAACATAATCTTGAAAATTCAAGTTTGGTTCAACTAGCAACTGGAACCAAAAGAAGGATCAATGAGATTGTTAAATGTTTCCCAATAAATCTTAATGGAGTGAGTACTAATGTTGGTATGAATCTCATTCCATTAATATCTTATGATATCCTAATTGGAATGGATTGGTTGGATCAACATCATGCTATCTTAGACTATCATAAAAAGACATTTACATGTTTTGATGAAGAAGGAAAATAGAGAACTGTAAAAGGGATTCCAAGACCTATTTCTATTAGGGATATTTCAGCCTTACAACTGAAGAGATGTTTCGAGAAGGGATGTCAACTGTACACAACTCATGTGGAGGAGCCAGAAAAGAATAAAGGACCAAGCCTTGAATATTTTTCAATATTGCAAGAATTTGAAGATGTGTTCCAAGACATACCTGGATTTCCACCTAAGAGGGAGATATATTTCTCTATTTATTTAATACCAGGACCTTCCCTTGTATCAAAAACTCCTTACATAATGAGTGCACTGGAATTGAAAGAACTATAAATGAAACTCGAAGAATTATTAAAGAAAGGGTATATATTTCCAAGTCTCTCACCTTGGGGAGAACCAACACTCTTTATCAAAAAGAGGGATGGTGCATTGATGTTGTGTATTGAATTTAGACAGCTAAATAAAGCCATTGTGAAGAACAAATATCCTCTACCTAGAATTGATGATCTCTTTGATTATATAAGAGGAGCAAATATATTTTCAAAGATAGACCTGAGATCAGGATACCATCAAGTAATAATCAAGGAAGAAGATATTAGTAAGAAAACCTTTAGAACCCGATATGGACATTATGAATTTGTAGTGTTTCCATTTGGACTGACCAATGCACCAACTGTCTTTATGTGCTTAATGAATGGCATATTCAGAAATTATTTGGATAAGTTTGTCATTGTTTTCTTGGAAGACATACTTATCTATTCTAAGTCAGAGGAAGATAATGAACATCCCTTGAGGTTGGTACTGCAAGTACTAAGAGGGAATCGACTGTATGCCAATATAAGAAAGTGATATTTTTACCAAGAATAGATCCACTATTTGGGACATATTGTTTCAGAACAAGGTATAGCGGTAGATTCTAAAAATATTGAAGCCATTAGAGGATGGCCATCACCAAGAAATGTTTCAAAAGTCATATCTTTTATGGAATTAGATGGATATTACTGGAGATTCATAAAATAATTCTCTAATATTTCTCATCCTATCACCTCTTTGCAAAATAAGGGAATGGAGTTTGAATGGAAAGTAGAGTGTGAAGACAACTTTAATTTATTAAAGGAATTACTTACTAGTGCACCTATTTAAATATTGTTGACCCAAATGAAAGCTTTGTGGTATGTACAGATGCATGTAAGGAAGGAATTGGTGGAGTCCTCACTCAGAATGGTCATGTTATCAATTATGAGTCCATGAAGCTTAAAGAAAATGAGAGGAGTTATTCCATACATGATTTGGAGCTTGCTTCCATAGTTCATGCATTGAATATGTGGAGGCATGATCTCACGGGAAAGAGTTTTGAATTAAGAATGGACCATAGTGTTCTGAAATATATTTTTGAACAACCAACCTTGAATGCCAGGTAGACAAGATGGTTGGAATTTTTAAGTTAGTATGACTTTGACATCAAGAATATAAAAGGAAAATAAAATAAAGTTGTTGATGCACTCAACAGAAGAATCATTCTCATGCATTCTACAACCATTAGAATGCATTAGTCATATTTGAATAACATAATTTTGGATGTTGTTGTTATAGACCAACATTACCTACAAGTAAAAAAAACATTTATAGTAGGAAAATGTACAACAATGAATTAAAAAAAATGAGATTAAGGAGGATGGATTACTTATGCATAAAAACATAATTTATATTCCTAGTTATGGAGAACTTAGGAATATTGTATTAAAAGAAATGCATAATGTTTAATAAGCTAGACATATCAGTTACAGGAACAAAATTGCATTAGTAAGAAGCTAATTCTTTTGGCCTGGAATGAAGAAGGATGTTGTTGATTACATTGCCAGATGTATGGAATGTCAGAGAGTGAAATATGAGCATAGACACCCAATGGGTTTTCTACAACCATTACCAATTCCAGAGAAGAAATGGGAAGTGGTAACCATTGATTTTATCACTACGTTGCCTAGCAAAATGAAGCAACATGATTCAACAATGGTATTGGTTAATAAATCGACAAAGACTACTCATTTCGTGCCTGTAAAGATGACTCATACAACAACTAATATTGCATAAATTTACATGAAGGAAATTGCTAGGTTGCATGGGATACCTAAGACAATTTGCTTAGACATAGATACTAATTTTACTTCAAACTTTTGGATAGGATTATTTCAAGGATTTGGTACAAACCTAAATTTTAGCACAACATACCATCCACAGTCAGATGGACAGACAAAAAGATTTAACCAAGTGATTGAAGACATGTTGAGAATGTATGTGATGGATAAGTCATCTAAGTGGAAAGATTACCCACATTTAGTTGAGTTTACCTATAATAATGGGTATCAAGCTTCATTAAGGATGATCCCATTTGAAGCTCTATATGGTAGAAAATGAAATGCTCCAGTGAGTTGGGACAACCCAACAAAGAAAGTAGTACTTGGGATAGAATTGCTCAAGGATATGGAAGACCAGATGGTTAAGATTAAGAAGTATTTGAAAGCAGCACAAGATAGACAAGAGAGTTATGCAAATATGAATATGAAATATAGAGAAATTAAAGTGGGAGAGCATGTTCTTTTGAAAGTGAAGCCCAATAAGAGCTCATTGAAATTGGGAAACTCTACAAAGCTAGCAGCCAGATTCTGTGGTCCATTTGAGATATTGGACAGAATAGGGCCAATTGCATACATTCTTGCATTGCTTTCTTCCATGAATGTGCATAATGTATTTCTTGTCTCTTTGCTGAAAAAATATGTACATGATCCTAACCATGTTATTGATTGGAATTTGATTCAGGTGGAGCCAAAACAAGACTTTCAGGTCCAACCAATGTGCATATTGGACAAAAATGTCAAAATTCTTCACAATCAAGTCATAGAACTAGTAAAAGTTTAGTGGACCTGCTACGGTCCTGAAGATGCTACTTGCGAGCATGAATATGCCAAGCGGGAAGAGTACCCACAGCTGTTTGAATACTTTTGAAATTTTGATTTATGTTTTGTATATGCACTAAGGACAGTGAAAAAATAAGGGGGAGGGGAATGAAATACCTCGGTTTTGAGTCCCCATATTAAATAATGTATTTTACGTAATAGATGAAATGTTGGAGTGCCTAAACAATTAAAAGGGGAAGAGAGCCTAGAAAATGTAATACTTTGATATACATATTAATAAAATACATCACTAGATGCAAATTGGACAAAGACAAGAAATAAGAGGCTATGATTCCACGAGAGAGGGGAGTAAAATGACCAAGTATTTATATTACATTTTATTTTACCCATCTTGGAAGTTTTATTGACATAAATAATCGGTTACATGATCTTCTTGGGGGAAATACCATGTAGATCTTGATTCCAAGAAAGGATATAAACCCATCTTTGGGTGGTTTGGGGGGTTCTTCTTCTTCTTGCTCATGATTTCTTCCTCGTTGTTGATATGGAAATTTATACTCGTTCTCGTTATTGGGGAGAATAGGAGAATGAGTTGTTGAACAAGGAAGCCATTTTTGATGGTTGTAGAAAGTTGTTGGTGTATTCCAACCATAGAGTTCTACCTGTATGCTTGAGAGGCATTGGCATGAATCATAATTGATCACAATTGCAAGTCTTGAGAGTCCTAGAAAGGAGATTCTTCTCCAGAAGCACTGGATCCCTTAAAGGAGATGGAAAATATGAGGGAATACATGGCAGAGAATGGGGTCCATGTTCTTGGGTGGTGCAGGCTAGAGAGAAGAGATCTAGTGTACTATGGATTGTTGTGTGTGTGTGCTGAGAAGCCTGTGAGAGATTGTGTTATGACTAGTTTGGGAAGCCGAGTGTAGCCTTGGAACCCATCCTTGTGGATTCATAGCCCTGGCTCAGGGGTGATATGCTATTGAGACTTGGAAAACCAATGTCTATGGTTGGGTGGAACGTCCTTGGTCTACAACCAATTGGTGATTGTTATATTTAAGATAAGTGCTTTCTCTGTGTTCGAAAACACAAGCATTCCAACAGAGGACGAACACCTTCAGTGACCACTCACATAACCATATCAAAGATCAACACACCGATGTTTTCATGTGGTAAAACCCCTACGGGGAAATATCCACGGCCCTAGCCAATGCGGCCACTTGGAGCAGTTTATTAATGAAAAAGAAAAAGATTACAAAGAGATTTTACAAGAGAGTTTCTTACAATCGATCATCGACAAATGAACCTCCATTCTCTTTAAATAGAGATCATGGAACAATTGGGTGTTAAGCCACATATCAATGGCCATTAAGTTCGAGGAGAGTATGAACCGTCAGATCACTCTATGTCGGGAACATATCATGACCATCGAATTTCCTATATACAAATGAATACTAAGGAAACACACTTTTACCTAATGACACATTAGACAAAGTATATCTTAACTAACTCCTAAGTGTCTAAATATCCTAACATCCCCCCTTAAGAACAAGTTGGGATAGGATTGAAGGATTTACAATGGTGACACAATAGGAGAAAGAAGGAGGCATTAGATCATATCCCCCCTTAATGAAAACTTCCTGAACTCCTATCATAGATCGAAGTTTGGAAAACTTTGCTTCTGTAAGAGACTTTGTGAAAATGTCTGCAACTTGATCTTTTGTAGGGAAAACGAGCACTTCAATAACTTGATCATGAATGAGCTTTCTGATGAAGTGCATGTGTAGCTCGATGTGTTTTCTACACTGATGTTGAACTGGATCTTTGGCAAGCTTGATGACACTCTGATTGTCTCACCAAAGGTTGTTCAGATGTTGCTACTGAAATCCAAAATCTTAAAGGATCTGTAGAAGCCACAAGGCTTCCTGACTTGCATTTACCGCTGCTCGATACTCTTATTCTGATGAAGAAAGTGCAATAGCATGTTGTTTCTTACAGGCCCAAGTGACAGGTCCTAAACCAAGGATGAAAACATAACCTGCAGTAGACTTCCGATCATCAGGGTCGCCGACCCAATCTGAATCAGTGAAACCAATCAATAAAGGAGTCCCCCCTGAACTGTAATGTATCCCCAACCGAAATGTACCATGGACATAGAGAAGTATCCTTTTAGCTTCTTTCCAATAGATTTCATGGGGTGTTTGCATATACTGGGAAACAAGACCAACAACAAAGGAAAGATCCGGAGGGGTATGATTCAAGTATAAGAGGCTACCAACTAACTAACAGTACAGGGTGACATCAACTTCGAGAGAAGTACAGGTGGAACTAATATTGACTCCAGACTGGAAGGGAGAAGGGGTTGGTTTACAATCATCCATGTGAAAGCAATGAAGAAGGTCACAAGCATACTTAGACTGGGAAAGAAAAATTCCTGCATTGGTTTGCAAAACTTGGAGGCCAAGGAAATAGTGGAAAAATCCTAAGTTTGTCATTTCAAATTTATTCTTAAGGCTAGTTTTCACATGGTTTAAAAGTTTTGAGTCACTAACAGTAAGGATAAGGTCATCAACATAGAGGACAAGGATTATGAGATGGCTCACAACTTTCTTGGTATAGACATTAGGATCATAATGGCATCTAGAGAATCCAGTGGCAATAAGAAAGCTTCCCATTTTTTCATACCAAGCTCGGGGAGCTTGATTGAAACCATAAAGATATTTCTTAAGGTGACAAATAGGGCTAGAGTCATTCTTGACATAGCCATGAGGTTGTTCCATGTAGATTTATTTTTGCAAATCTTCATGCAAGAAGGCAGATTTAACATCCATCTGATGGACCTCCCATTTATGTGAGGCAACAAGGGAAAGAACAAGTCAGATGGAATTTATTTTTCCTATAGGGGAAAAGGTTTCATTATATCCAATTCCTTCAACTTGGAAAAATCCTTTGGAAAATAACCGAGCTTTATGTCTTTCAACACTTCCATATGATGCATACTTAGTTATATAGACCCATTTACATAGGACAAGTTTTCTTCCTTTTGGAAGAGGTACCATTTGTTTCACTGACAAGATCACCAGCTTCTTCGCGTGTTGAACAGACCCATCTAGGAAGCGGTGGAGCTAGTGTTGGTTCAGGTTCAAAGGACTCATCTGGAGGAAGGTGAGTAGGTGGAGGTGGATTTTCATCCTCACTGTCATCATATGAAGAAGAAACCAGAAAAAAATAAGGCACAAACATCGAAGATGTCTCGCAGGCTGAAGAAGGCACAACCACCGAACTAGGCTCGCAGGTCAAAGAAGGCACAAACACCGAATTAGGCTTGCAGGCCAAGAGATTTTTATCAAATTTAACATCTCTTCTAATAATAATTTTATTACAATGTGTTTGAAGAAGTCTATAACCTTTGACATATTCAGAATCCAAGAAATATACACTTCTCACTTTTATACTGCAATGCTTTCCTTTTCTCATCAGGAATGTGAGCCCATGCTATATTGCCAAATACATGAAAATGACCTACATATAGTTTAATTTTAGTCCAAGATTCTTCTGGTGTTATACTTTTAAGAGCCTTTGTGGGAGTGGGATTTACTATGTAATTTTCACAGTTGATGGCTTCCACCCAATACTTTAGACTTAATCCCTTAGATTGGATCATACAATTAGCCATTTATTTTATGTGCAGTTATTTCTCTCAGAAACACCATTTTGTTGTGGTGTATATGGAACAATGTGTTGCATTTGGATTCCCTATGTAGTGCAGTAACTTGTAAAATTATTGTTCACATATTCACCTCCATTATCTGACCTTTGAATTTGATGTCCAAATTGCTTTTCTACAAGGGCCTTGTAGGCCAAAAACTTGTCAAAAAATTCTCTCTTAAGTTTTAATAAGTAAACCCAAGTACGTCTGGAAAATTCATCAATGAAATTTAAGAAATACTTGCACCCAGAAAAAGAAGGAGAAAAAAATGGACCACACAAATCACTATCAACAAGCTGCAAAGGACCTGAGGCATGCCATAAGGAACGTTTGTCAAAACTATCCCGATGAATTTTTTTCGAGAACACAACCGACACAAACACCATATCTGCATGAAACAAGAGGAAGACCAATCACCATTTGTTGATTACATAGTTGCTGCAATGAGCGATAGTTTAGATGACCAAACTGCTCATGCCAAAGTTTGCTCAAGTCATCGCTATAAGCAACAAAAACTGATGACCCAAAGTTGTCAAACTTGTACAACCTGGTAATATAATCAACAATTCTAGTGGCAAGAACATGCTTAGGATCTTTTAGATCCTTGATTACAATTTAGTGAGGTGAAAACTCTATGGTTTTACCATCACCTGAATGAGTGATTTGATATACTAATAGAAGGTTACAAGAAAGACTTGGAACACATAATACATCATTGAAATGACCATTTTCTACTTGAATTGTTCTAGATCCTTCAACACTAACATATCTATCATATATTCTTGGTGTTACATTCATTTAGAGTAGCAAATATGTCTCTATCCTTAGCCATATGATAAGATGCTCCTGAATCAATAAGCCACTCACCAGAAGTAGAAGTAGAAGTAGAAGTTGTATTGAAGGAGAAACCAGAAGCTGAAAGAGCATGTCCTTGAGAAGAAGAAGAATAAGTATAATCAATACTGATGTTGTGATTCTTCATCACTGCTTCTAAAGCTGTCATCTTCTTGAAACATTTGGACTCATCACGACCATATTTATCACAAAAGTTGCAATGTCTATCAGTCTTCTTATTTTTATATTTTTCTCCTTTGTCTCCATTGGGAGTGGAAGTTGTCTGAGTGGGTTTGGGACCCTTATATTGTTTGTTGTTGTGGCGAGGATGTTGCTTCTTGGGATTCTTGGGTTTATCTTTCTGATGGACAAATAAGGCTTTGTTGGAGGTACCTGCAGTGATGATCACTTCAAGTTGTACTAGCTTATCTTGCTCTCTAATCAAAGCATCACAAAAGTTCTCAAGACTGGGTTTTTGATAAGCTGCCCCTAGAGCCTCTTGCATGGCATAAAAGGTAGATACAAACACAAAATATGCACTACCTAGCTTAGAAAGAATAAGATAGATGCAACGATCTTCGTCTATATTTATCTTACATTCTTCACATAAAGTTCTGAGTGTTTTAAACTTAGATATAGAGTATTCAATACAAGAAAAATCACTTGGACTTAAAGTTAATACTTGATTTTCCAACTATTGTGCTCAAATAATATTGTGTTTACAAAACACATATTCAATCTTTTCGCAAGCTTCTTTGGGTTTATCAATTGATTGAAGGTCGAACCATAAATCAGAAGAGGTGGACATTCTGATTAATCCACGTGCTTCATCATTCTTATTATCCCATTTGGCTTTCTTATCAGCATCAGTGGGTGCTATTTCCTTTCCCAAGGTAATCCGGTACAAGCCTTTACTTCTTAATAAATCCTCCGTATGGGATTTCCATTGGAAGTAGTGGGTGATGGTAAGTAAGAGATTACTTGTAGAAGCCATATTAAATATGCATATAATATGGATTTAAAAACTAAAACTGATGATCTGAATGGAAAGATATCGAAAAGTTATGCGGTTAAAAAAAAAAAACGACACTTAAAACGAACTTCGGATGTGAGAGTTATGCCCTTTTTAAAAAATGCATAAATGATAACCAAATGACCACGTGGTGGTGTAAGTTGCTTTATGAAGTGATCCACTATTATAAAGAGAAGTGGGGATCACTTTTACAATGAAGTTACTTCATGCAAAATAAACAACTCTAAAATAAAATATTAAAGCTATTTATAGTGATTCACTTTTATACTTGAAGTGAAATGCACTTTACAATTTTAGCATGAACTTTTTCAAAAAAAGTAACAAAAGAGAGACTTGAACTCAAGACCTCTTACTTAATAAGGTAAATTTTAACCAAATGGTCTAGCAAAACATATTTTAATGTTCATAAGGAGGATTGGGGGTGTTGTTGTTGTTGTGGAAGATGACCTTGGAGAGCGTGCTAAAAAAAAACTCTTTTCACACAAGAAATGTTTTTTGCTTCTTGATGACAACAAGGGTTAGATCTCGGTTAGCTTACCCAAAAGATGCACCTTTTCCTATCCGTTTTTTATTTTCCGAGATCGCACAGGGCACAGGGCAAAGAGCATACGTAGATATAAAATAGTAGCAACCCAGAAATAAATAATACAAAACCGAAATAAAACCAAAATACTACTCTGCAAAAATTTAAAAACCAATCGGTTGTTAAGCCACAGATCAATGGACGTTAAGATCAAGGAGAGTATGAACCGTCAAATCACTCTATGTCGGGAACATATCGTGACCGTTGGATTTCCTAACTACAAATGCATACTAATGCATACTAAAGAAACACACGTTTACCTAACAACACATTAGACCAAGTAAATCTTAACTAACTCCTAAGTCTCTAAATATCCTAACACTCTGTTATATGGTTTCTCTATTTATATCTGTAATTTTTTTGTGTGTTGATTATCATTTCTAAGATTTGCATATCCAATATCTTGTTAGATATGGTTGTGCATGGCACGATAAATCGATCGACCTTAATACTTGAGAAGTGTCTTTTTATTTTCATGATCTGGCTTGTCGATGGGTGGATACATTATAGTGTGGTTTCATATGGTTCTTGGAGAGCGTTCTTGGAGTAGCGTGGCCCACCCTCGTGGTTGGGTACGTTACAACTCATAGCATATTACACAACCATTTTAACTAAAGAATCCCCCAAGTTCTTATTTTCATGCATCAATATGTTAGCCTCTTTCTCATATACAATCATTAAGTCCAAGTATACCACCTTTGTATAATTTACATACTAGGATATAGTTGTTATCCTAAGTGTGTTTCTAGATTCCTATATTGTCTCCTCCTACCTTATCTCCTGATGAGGTGTCAATGTGAGAACAATTGAGATGGTTTCATTATTGTATTATATATTTGTATCATTAAGATGAATACAATGTTGAGAATTATGGCTTGAGGCCTTTTCTGCCAATCTTCTTGTCCTAATATTTATATGCTCAATTGTCCTAATATTTATATGCTCAATTTCTTCAATTAGTATTAGAGCTTATTTGTTCTTAACGGCCTGTTAGTCTTGAGTTCCATGGTAGTCTTCCATGAGAGATGAGGTGCAACAAATGATATTTAAAATGGAGCAAATCTGCAAGATATACCATTCGGGACGCTGTTGTAGGGTGTGAGTCACTGTTGGATGTATTTGTGTGATTGTGTGTTTGCACATATTGGTGGATCTGTGCGTGCATGCTTTCTGTGGGTTTGGCATGTGCATGATTGTTGGAAATCAGTGTGTGCCGGTGTTGTCAGTTGTCAAAGCTATAAAGGAAGATAGATGCATTATTATTTTGTGAAGCGTGGAGAAATTTAGCATGCAGACTTGTGCGCTCAGCCTCTCGGATATGTCTGTAGAGAAATACGACAAAGGTCTTCACGATTGAGCTGAGAAGATTCATGCAAAAAAAAATGGATCTGAGATATTTGCAGTGGCCTACATCATTTTTTATGGACCACTTCTTAGTCTCCTCCTGATTCATGTGCACCTTCACCACAAATCTGCATCAGTGATCAATCCACAGTCTCTGTTGTAATCTGATGAACACAGAGATCTACTCAGGGATATTTGCACCTCCACAAGCAATCCATCTCTAATAATTTTCCCCTGATCTACATAGATCTGAAGTATTTGTTGTGTGCCAATTTCACCATATGTAGATCCGCGCGTCCTCCATCTGCTTCCAGATCGAAGTCCACTTGCCCACTGAAAGGAGATCAGTTCACGATTCTGTCTCAGATCAGCACAACGATATTTATGAGAAAGGTGAGTGATCTACAATTGATCTCATCAAAATAAACCTCAACCAATCTCCCAGGTATCAAAACAATCTGCTTGATTTATAAACACGCATAGATCTGGCTTAGATGTAGTTTATCACATATCTGTGGCAGATAATAACACCATGGTAGTGATCCATGAGCGTTTCAAAATTTGCATTTGACATTTTTCTTTTAATGGAGGATTTGATGGTATTCTCCATATGATATCTGCAATTGGGCACATTTTTTTTTTAATCGGCCCAACCACATCTAGATCAAATTGTAGCTGTTACCCACTCTGTTCTAGAGAACTTGACCCGTATATGATCCCCCACCACCAATCCTATCACACAGATCTGCAATATCAAGTAAAATCTGAATTGAAGCACTGATTCAGCTCGCACATCTGAGAAAATCGTTTCACAACAGTCCACCTCAGATCCATGCCGAAAATAACTATGGAAATAATCCTTCATAGCCCACGCTGATCAATTTGGAAGCCATTTTAAGTCTCCATCATTCTGCAATTTCATATTTAATTTGTGCAACTTTGAAGGTAAGCCGCATATTTTCAATCTAAAATCACAAGGATTCAACCAAGATATCGTGTCGATGTAAAAAGAGAGAGCATTGATCAAGACCTACGCATTTGTGAAGGAAGAAACCTCCACTTATTGTTGGATGACAGAATGCAGCAATTGTTGGATTTTGATAGCCTTTCTCAAAAATCAACACCTAAATGATACACATGTCACATCTTCATGGCTGAATTGGTAACGAGTAAAGGATATCGATATGTTCTCTTTCAAATTTTATTTATGTTTTCTTAAAGTCATAAAACATGTCATACATATAAAACAAAATTGTACACAGATTTTAATGAATCACTTTTTTAAGTTTATAAGTGGTATGTAAAAGGGCTATACAACTCATATTAGAATTTTTTAAGAAAGCATCATTTTAGAAAGCAAAGCAAGAACATATTCATGTTCTTTTTTAGACATTTTGTGCCTTTTCTATAAAGGAGGAGATGAGATCTAATAATTGATGTATTAATGTCTTTTTAAAACGAGGCATATGAGCACTAAATTTTTAAAAGGAGGAATGTTGTGAATGTAAAGTCTCATTAATTTTTTTTTTTTTTTTTTTTTTAATAAGGAGAATTAGGTTGAAGACTTCTCAATGTATTTGGACACATTTTTTTTTGTGTTCACATGAAGGATATCCTATAATGAAATCAACATTTTTTATGCTTCTTGTCCTAGACCACCCTGAAATTGAATAAGGGGGTTTAAGGACATTTGTACTTGTGTGTGATCGTGCATATTTCCTTTTGATACTTATGTTGTCTAGTGTGACACGAATTTAATACCAACAAACAAAATCAAGCACAAAATTCTCACGTGCTCATAAAAGGTTAAATGGCACAATTGGAAATTAAAAGCATGTAAAGATAAAATTGTTCAACTAGTCTTTTGTAGCACATACATTGAAGCACGAGTAATCAAGCACCTGCGACGAATTTTCAAGCAAGTTTCCATGCAATTTTAAGTCATCAACAATTATAAATCAACAATGGACACTTCAAGCTAATAATCAAGGACTCAAAACGTCATCAAAGTAGTCAACTTTGAAGATCACTTCAACTTCAACATCAACTACAAGTAATGTACTTGCAATAGTTTTTTTTTTGTAAGTGTCAAAATAAAATCAAGTTGAATTTCTTTATAATTGGGTGCATTCTCAGTTGAGCCTGACACCAAATATTCATTGTAATTTTGAGTTGAAATCGAGAAAGATGAGTAGTTGAATGAATCATTGTAATATTTTGGATGCATTTTCGGTGGTAACCAACATCCTCAACTTTCTAGAAGAAATTTAAAGTGAGCGAGTACAAGCGAGCTAGAAGAGCAAGTGAACGAGAAGTTTAAGCGAGCGTGTTCAAATGGATCAAAATCTCGAATTATTAGAGTTTATGAACACTCTAATAAACACCTCTAAAGACAACACAATGATAATGACCAAAGAAACTATTCAGTCAGTGATAACGTGTTTGCAAGTGATGAAAACTAAAGTTAGAATTCTACAAGAACAATCCCATCTATTGAATGATGAGTTGATAGAACTCAAAAGTCAACAACCAGTGAAGTTTTCTGAATTAGTTTTTGTTCAGAACAATCCTCTCTATGATAATGATGACAATGATGATTATTTTGATCAACAATTGGTGAAGGAACAAATCAACAAGTCAACTTCGGAAGAAAATTCTAATGAGAATGAATTGCAAGTAGAAGATGCCAAAGCACAAAGTGATACAACAAGTATAAGTGAAAGTACATTTGAAGCACGCCATCAAGTACAACATGATCTTTCCAAGCCCATCATCAGACCTTGGGAAGAATTACACTTCAATAGAAATCGACATGGCTTAGGATATGAAAATCAAAACAATTTTCATATTCCAAATTACTCCAAACCAATTTTGTTTGTGAGTGCTGGATTCCTTCAAGAAAATTCAACTTCAAATGTTGATAATCAAGATGTTAAGTGCCAACGTTGTAATCAAGTTGGTCACATGGAGAATCGTGTTTTGATCTCCACCCTTGCTAGAATTGTGGCAAGCATAACCATTCTTCAGATAGATGTTCAACACTGAAGAAACCTGGAAGATTGAAGATTCACTATGAGTGGATTGATCCTTGGAAATGGTCATAAAAAACCAAGTGATTATATAAGTATTACCGAATAATTCAATATCGAGTAAAGACCAATCTTGTATCACATAACATTTTTGTACCTCACATAAGTGGTCCCCTTATGGCGTAGCTTTCAAGCATGGCCTTCACAGGATGAGATAACATGTGTTTTTTTCCACATGCCCACTTTTTGTTGTACTCAAATGGAACAAGTATGGTACTCTCTTGAGCATAGAAGGAGGGAGTAAAATCATGAAACTCTCATGCACCTTAAGGGGGGAAGTTCAAAATTCCAGTGACGATGGTTCATGAAACCACTTGTGCTTTCTCCTTTCATCTAACAAAGGGGGGAATTGAAGATGGAATTGAATATGGTTGTCAAACAAAAAATTTCGACAATGACAAACATCAAGTATGCCAGATGGGCATGAAATTTTCCAAATGGGCAATTGCGGTCTATAGATGGCAGACTTTGGTAAGATTATGATTCAATGACTTGCAATTGAATCATACACATTATACATTGGGATGTTGTTGGACACCTAAAAGTGTCAAAATTGGTTAGTGGTCATCCAAAAACCATCAGATACATGGTATCAATTGGTCAGTGGTCATCCCAAATCACAGATTCAGAGAGCACTTTTAGTGATACATTGATAGTAGAGTCGTGATACTACATGTTCACCAATTAGCAGAAGACATCATATTCTTCTAGCTAAAATACTTGGCAAAATGATTGAATTGTCAAGCAATCTGTAAATGTTCAGATATTGCAATTGTTCTCTTTCATATCTCATCTCTCTTCCATTTCATTTTAGATGAACCATTCAACATCTAGATTGGTCGTTTTTCAGGCAGTTCTTCTTTGTGGCTCAACTCAAGATTTTCAACATGAAGACATGGATATATACCAACTTATGCACATGCTTTGTTGGTATTGTTGTTTGGACTTATGTTTGAGGGGGGGGAATGTTAGCCTCTTTCTCATATATAATCATTAAGTCCAAGTATACCACCTTTGTATATTTTACATACTAGGATATAGTTGTTATCCTAAGTATGTTTCTAGATTCCTATATTGTCTCCTCCTACCTTATCTCCCGATGAGGTGTCGATGTGAGAACAATTGAGGTGGTTTCATTATTGTTTTATATATTTGTATCATTAAGATGAATACAATGTTGAGAATTATGGCTTAAGGCCTTTTTCGCCAATCTTCTTGTCCTAATATTTCTATGCTCAATTTATTCACAATGCACACAATGAAATCATCATTAGGATTAGCAATCCTCAATATTGGTGCACTTATCAACAAGCTCTTGAAGTGTTGAAAACGTTTTTCACAATCAGGGGACCATTCAAATCTCACACCCTTCTTTTGCAAGGATGTTATTTATTGTGAAATATTTGAATATCCCTCAATAAATATTTTATAATATCCTTCTGTCCACATAAATGACTTCACCTCCGCTAAATTCCTTAGTACTGGCCATCCCTCAATGAATTTTATCTTCTTAGGATCCACTTCTATTCCTTCCTTTGAAATGATATGGCCCAAATAATGTATCTATTTTGGGTATAATTTGCACTTTCTCAACTTTACATACAACTGATGCTCCCTCAATACTTGTAGCACCACGCTCAAGTGCAGCTCATGATCTTCTTCAAACTTAGAGTAAATAAGTATGTCATCCAAGAAGAAAATGAAAAAATTATCCAAGTAATTTATGAAAATACCATTCATAAAACACATGAAGACTGCTGGTACATTTGACAACCCAAATGACACCACTGTAAACTCATAATGGTTGTACCTTGTTATAAAGGATGTCTTGCTGATATCTTCTTCTTTACTTCTCACCTAATGATATCTTGATCGAAGGTCAATCTTGGAAAATATTTTTCCATCCTTCAATTGATAAAAAAGGTCATCTATCCTTGGTAAAGGATACTTTTTCTTCACAGTCACCTTATTCAACTACCTGAAGTCAATGAAAATCCTCAAGTACCATCCTTGTTTTTAAAAAATGGCACTGGGGCACCCCAAGGTGACACACTTGGGCATATATACCCGTGCTTCAATAGATCTTCAAGATGCATTTGAAACTCCTTGAACTCTAGTGTACTCATCCTATATCTCTCTTGTGTTGAAACCTCAATATTTCTTTAAATACATACTCAAATTATTTTAGGACAATGTAGTCTTCAATATTTGACACTTCATCCTTAGGTGAATCTTCCATATGTGCTGCAAATATTTGGCATCCTTTCCTAAATATTTTCTTCATCTGCAAGGATAAAACTTCTCTGATAGTTACTGCCCTTGGAATACCCTGTACTGTTCTCAAGTTCCCCTCCTCATCCAAGCAAGTAAATGCCTTCTTGTAACAATTTAGGAAAACATGATGCTTTTCCAACCAATCCATACCATTTAGGAAATCATATTAACCCAATGGTATGATATTCAAATATTCCTTTGTTCTCATTCCATTCATGTCCATTGGACAATCCTTGACCATCTCATTAATTATTCTTTTAGCTCATGTAGCTAGTTGCACCAACTAAGGTTTCCCAAGATTTCTTCTTGGAAAATGAAATCTTTCCAGCATCTTAGGATCTATAACTATGATTGGATCCTTAATCAATTAAAATAGCAATGGCTTGGTCATTCATCTTACCTTCCACTTCAATAATATGAGACTGGAACTCAACTTACTTGTTATCCAAGACTGTGTATATCCATGGCATGTTTATTCCCATGTCCTCCACTGTATCAACTTATTGTACATTGAGAGAAATACTCACTTTTTCATTCACAACCCTAACATTTAATAGGTTGTTGCCTTTATATTTACCCCATTTTTTCTATCATTTTGGACTCATTGGAAGCTGGTTGTGCCTAAGAATTATTTATGAAGAATAGTGCCTTGGTCCCCTTATTCCTTTTCTCCACCTTACCTTTCTTCTTGTCTTCCCAATCCTTTTGGAAAGTTGGTCTTCCTCTATGCTTATCATAGAGGAATTTATCTCTCCTTATGGTTTCCTCCAATGTCTTGGGATCATCATATTGTATCTTATCATATTGATAGCATCCCACTCAGATACCTTTGAATCTTAACCTATTCATCCTTGACGAAGTCAACATATTTCAAAATCTCTAAGAATTTCCTTTCATACTCATCCATGGTCATACTCCCAAGCTTGAGTTTGAAGAACTCCATATTTCTATCACAATAACACTTGGTTAAGTACTTCTTTTGAAAATACCTTTTGAAATCCTTCCAAGTAACCTTCTTCTCATTAATGTGTTTCACTTGCACAAACTAGTCCCACCACATTGGTGTTTTTCCCTTGAGCTGGTAGATTGTAATTTTCCCTTCTTCTTGTGAGGAGTAATTATGCAATTGAAAGTACTGCCTCATGCCCAGTAGCCAAGTCTCTACATCCTCATATTTCTTGTGCTCACCATCAAAGGTAGGAATCTTAGTTCCTCTGCCTAAACCTTCTCTTGTTCCTTTTGACAGGAGATAAGCTTAGACTTATGTTTGTTCTCCTAACCGAGTGTCTTGGTGAGTGATCATGGTGTCTACCAACACCTTCCAATTCTCATCTTCTCACATGATAATTATGACTTATTTACTTGTTCGATTATGTCTCCTTGCCCATTTTTTGTCTGTATTTATGAGAAAAATGAAATGAATAACAAACCAAATACAATAACACATACATACAAAGAACAAAAAAAAAATCTAGTGAAAAATAACTTCTATTGAATAAATAAAATAGGCTGAAACTGTAAAACTACATAACTGAAAACAACTTGCTTGAATGGTAGTAGTTATCTCTGAGAAGAGATGTGGCTGCTATGCGCATCCATCTGAGAAGAATGATTACAATGAGGCTCTAGAGGCCTTTTTGACATTACTCATGAATGCCAAAACCCTAGACATCCAAAAACCTAACCCTAGGAGGTGAAACGCCGAAAGTTATGTGGCCCCAATGGGTAAGTTGGTACCTCAACTTCCCCGGGTCATAAATTTTTCATACGACCTTCATTTTAGGCGTGTGATAGCCCTTTGGAAAGTTATTTTTGAGAAATACACATTATGCCATCAAAATCTTATTCTGTTTAAAGTTTGACTATGGAAAGCCAAAAAAACACAATTTAGGGCCCCAAAACGACCTTGGAAGTACAAAAAGACGTACTAACATGAAAAATTTCAAAATAATCCAGTTGGATTAGGTGCGCGACCACCAATCTTCACCTGGAATTTTTGTAGGTCTTCAGACAGGCCCAAAAGTGTAGAATCCACAATTAAAAGAAATTACAGAAGAACGTGCTGAACTAAAAACTGTTAAGAGGAGCTAGTTGGAATATGTGGGTGGTCACCAATATCCACCTGGATCAATCCTCCCCCCTTAGGAAGCAATGGTATCCATTGTGTTGAGTTCCCCCATCAGGTGAGGAAATTTCTGTTGAATTTCGCTCTGGGCGAGCCACTTTCCTTGGTGTAGAAGCTGCCCTGTCTTGACAACCCAATAAAGTTGGATCCTCTGCTGGTGAGTTCCCTTGACCTGTGTGTCCAGTATCCAATCAGTGGATGCCTATTTCATGTAGTCAAGGTTGATCTTTGTTGGTGTCAATTGTTCGTCGATCTATGAGGTGTCCAATAATGGTGGAAAATATGGTCGGAGGAGGTCCACATTGAACATTGGGTGCAATCCAAGGAAGGCGGGAGTGTTGAGCTCAAAAGTATTGTCACCCACAACCTTGGTGATGGTTTAAGGCCCATAAAAAAGTGGGTGAAGCTTCCTATAGGTCCATGTAAGGGATTCTTTCTACAAATGTAACCAAACCTTCTCTCCCACCTGAAACTTGTGCGGTACCCGATGTTGATCATGATGCAACTTGTACTTAGCATTGGATTTTTACAAAATCTCATGGACCTATTGGTGGATGTGATGAATCCGCTCAAATAATTTGGTGGCTTTTTCAGCCTCGGACTGAACACGGGAAGAATCTCTATGTGTGGTTGCAAGAGGTAGTGCAACATCAATGGGACCCAAGGGTTGGAATCCTAGACCCACCTGAAAGGGGATATGGCCAATGGAGCTATGGAGAGCCCTGTTGTAGCTATGCTGAACATAGGGAAGACTCTCATCCCATGTACATGGATACTTAGAGTTATACATTTGAAGGATGTGCAAAATCATCTGATTAATGAACTCTATTTGGCCATTGGTTTGAGGGTGGAAGGAAGTGGATTTAGTGAGCTTGGTGTCCAACAGTGACCAAAGAATCAACCAAAATGTGCTGAGGAACCTGCTGTCCTGATTAGAGATGATGGTATGTGGTATCCCAAAATGGACCCACACTCGTTCGAATAATATTTTGGTAGTATTTTCCACTGTGATGCTCTTCTTCCAGGCTGTGAGAATGACCATTTTCGAAAATCGATCAACCGCCACAAATACACATTCATTGCCTTTCTTAGTGTATAGAAGGCCAGACATGTAATCCATTGAGATGGATTCCCAAGGCCTCTCGGGTGTAGGAATAGGGGTGTATAAGCCTTGATTCTTGATGGATGACTTGGCAATGACACATGAAGTGCAAGATCTGATATACTTGCTAACATCCTATTGAAGTTTTGGCCAATAAACATGTTTCTGTAGAATGACCACAATTTTTTCCATGCCAAAATGTCCTGCCATCTGATTGTAGTGAGCCTTCCAAATCATCTTTGAATTCTTTCTTGCAGGAACACAGGGATAGCCCAGATGGAATAACAGTACATTCTGAATGTGAAAACCAGTGACATTCATGCATGTACCCAAGAGCTAATAGGTGGTGGCGAAGTCAAGATTTGGCTGATAACGTTGGGGCCACTACGATGCCTCATGCCCATAGGAATGGATCACAGTGGCGAGTGAAGCCATGGGAGTTCGACTGAGGCACTCAACGACATGATTTGTGCTCCCTATCTTATACTTGATGTTGAGATGGAATTGCTGCAGGTATGTGGACCACTTTTTATGGCGGTCATTCTGCAACTTCCCTTGTGTCTGTATGAACTGCAAAGGCTTGTGATCAGTGTGGATGATTGTGTCCGTTCCCAGAATGTAATGTTTCCATTGACGTCAGACTTTCACAATGGAATACATTTCCTTGTCATAGGTGGGTTACTTCCAGAGGGTATTTGAGGGTATTTGAGAGAGGGTGGGTTACATCCCTTGAGTTGGTCAAGAAGGTCATCAATTTGGGGAATTGGATACCGGTTTGTGACTGTGATTTTGTTTAATGCTCTGTAATCAATGAAAAGCCGCCAAGCCCCATCTTTATTCTACGCCAGTACAATCAGGCTTCTGTAAGGGGAGGAGTTGGTTCTGATGTGCCCCTTTTGAAGAATCTCTTGGATTTGATGCTTCATTTCGTCATTTTACATCAGCTAGCGATGATAGACTGATCCATTAGGAAGAGGTTCACCGGGCATTAGATCAATTGGATTCTTGAATTGGTAGTGCATCGGTACCCCAGTGGGTGAGGATAAGATGTCTCTGTACTCTTCCATGATCCCATCCACTTTCTTCTACTTTAAATAGAGGCTTTGTGTAGAGGCCACGGATGTGGTAACGACCTTCTACTTACTATGAGCATGGATCACAAAGAAGACGAACTTCTCAGTCTGTGAAATGACCCTACTACATTCCTTAGCATAGATTAAAGAAATAGCGATAGACGATGCTACCTCTGGTATCTTGTACAATTGTCTACCCAAATTAATAATAACACTGTGGGGTCTAGACTCATACACAACATGTCGCTTCCAAAAATATGGTTGTCCTAAAAGAACTTCACAAACTTCAAGGGGAGAAATATAACACAATACCTCGTCTTTGAAGGGATTGATGCAGGTGTGAGTGCAACCAAACAAATTATTTTTTTCTGGAAAGTTGGTTCTTGGCCGAAAACTATTTCGACCAAAACAGTTTTTGGCCAAAAACTATTTCGGCCAAAAATAATTTCAGCTGAAATTTGGTTTATATATATCAACCACAATTACGTTGGGATAGTTTATCTCTCCTATCATTTTCCAAAACAGGGTTCTGTGAGCACCTTGGGAGATACCCAAGAGACGGAGTTGTATGAGCGACATGGGTGACAACAAAATCATCTGAGTGGCACCAAGAGAAGCCAAGCGAAACCAAAGAATCCATGGGCAAGGTCAGTTACCTTCCCCATTTTCATTAATTTCCAAATGCCTCACTTAAGCATTTTTTGTCTCTGCATGAAGTGTGCTATTATCTTCCAAGTGTATGATGTTCTTTGACATGTTATGCTGAAAAATGTTGCTCGCATAACCTATATTTATTTTTTATTCCATATTGTCTCAAGTCAAAACTTAGATTTTGATTCCATCATTTGCTACATTATGAATAGTTTGGGGAACACCAAACTGTAGCTTGGTTGCATCAATTGGGTTGTCTACTCGTTTACTTAGGATTTCCCATTTTCGTCCTTTCTCTTTATCAAACCCTTCTAGGTGGATTCAATATCTTTTAGGCCATATTTAATGTTCATAATATTAAAGGGAATGTTCTCTATATTAAACATTTATTTCTCTTCCAACACAATTCAAGATTCAAGACTAAATTCAAGTTGATTTCGGTTCTCTAGCAAAGGCCGGATGGCACCATGATTTTTTTTTATAACTGGGTAAATGATACTATCACCACTGTACAACACACAGGTGGATGAAAATATAGTTTTATATGCTTACAATGTGGAAAACTAATTGTCACAAATCATCCATCCCCATCAAAATACCACAATTCCTTCATAGCCTATTGAAATATCATGTAAAATACTACAAAAAGATGTTAAAGTTAAGATTCCAAGCTATCTCCAATTAAACATTCATCTTAAGCTCATCATTAATATTTCAATACGATCATGATCAAAACTTAATTGACTGATGGAAAAGACAAAATGAGCCTAATGCGTATCATAATTTCCACAAGGAAAAAGAGGAATGTTCTTCAAGTATATACAAACTATTTTACTTCTAGGTATTTAAATTCATAACTACCATTTACATTAGAAGTTGAAAACTAAAATATGTTACCAAGAAAGCATTAAATCATAACAACTGATATGTATTGTCAATTCATTTGTTTGCATTGAAAAACCAAGTTGAGAAGAATTTTTAGTACTTGGACTTTTATTTAGGCCATTGTCCATCTTTGTTGAATGTAAGTGATCAAAATATAAAAAACACCAAAATATATTTGGAATATGACTGGATTTATGCCAACTTTGGCTACATTTTGTATAGGCCAAAACCTTAATTTATACTAGAAACATTCATGAACGAATAGATCCATGGCTTCAAGATCAATATGATTTTAATAAGATTAAGATAATGGTGTTAATTTCTCTGCTCTGCATAAGAAATTCAACAATTTGGAGGTAATCAATGATCAAGGTGTTTTTCTACGTCATTTAGAATTCAAGTTCGCATTTCCACACCCCTATTGATTTCCTTATCTCTTTCCTTCTAGTTATTTCAAAACTCTTAGTGATATTGTCTTTCCTTCTAGTTATTTCAAAACTATCAGGGATATTGTTATTGTTGTTTCTTCTTTCAAGTGTAATAGTTATTGATAGAAGGTCAAATCTATGAGCTACTAGATTGTTGGAAAATTTCAACACCCTGGATTCCCTTGAGACTCTATTCTTTATGGGGCTAGTAAGAAGATGACCTATTACCAACTAAATTTGTGTGCTACTATTGGGGTGAATGTAGGCATAGGAGATTGATTGTTTATTTCCATACCAACGATTGGACATTACAGTGCATCTTTCAAATTTGTGTATTGTTTGTTTAGATTTGTGATTTATACATCCATTTATGGAAAATTGGTATAAACAATCAAATGGATATTGTAATGAGAATAAATATAAGTTGTGTAATATGGATGTTGTCTTCTAGTGAACCATATTCATCTATTTCCTGTGGCAAATAAATCTCTAATCTCAACATTTATAATGTTGTTATCTATGTGAATTACCATTATATGACATTATTTGTGTATGGCATTTTTTGTCTATATTTTATTGGAATTTTGTTTAAACTGTAATATAAATGTCTAAAAAATTATGTTTTCTTTTTCCCTTTAATTTTCTATTCTCTATAATTTTTGTTGTATTTGAATTGGCTATGTGATTATGAAATTATGCGTATGGTTGTGGATCAGATATAGAGGAATTTAGTATTCTAAGAAGAATTTAGTATTCTAAAATAATTTTCTTGAGTTGTTTTATGAGTACTAATATCTTCATGATTGAAAAAAAAGAATTCAAAGACATAATTGACAAGGTATCTCTATGAAGGAAAATTATAGTATCATTGTCGAAGTTATAGATTTTGCATTTGTGAGAATGAATTTTATTTTTCCTCAAAGAATGCATGGATAAGATAGTAGAGGAAGATATTAATGCAACTAATTCTATGCACTATGCACTCTGGAAAGTCTATGCGCAATATCCACTAGTTTTACAATTTTATAATTGATTTTGTGTTTAAAATACGTACAAGCCCTTGTCTAATGCATATTTAATGGTGATTGTTTCATATTTAAAGTTATTTTATCAACCCACCTATTTTGGTTTGTATTTTGAGCCTTGTTGTAAGATGAACTCTAATCCCTTTTTTTAAATGTAGTAATGACGAGGATATTATCTACTCTAAAGAATGACCAACTTACCATTCATACCTTCAACTCATCGTGACTTTTAGGTATTGTCACTAAAATATGACTAAGCATATAAAAAATTGCACCTGTAGGAGGAGGTGATCACTAATCAACCACAATCCACATAACTAATATGAAGATGAATGCAAACTTATGGTCTCCACCTAGAGGTTTCGGTAGTTTCTCCTATGTTGGCTTGGTCCTATCTAGGATATTTGTATTACATCATTGCTAGCCATATGGTGGATTAAAAGATACCACCACTCACTTGGTATGCATGAGTCAGTAAGTTTGAAATCAATGTCTCTAACTAATTGGGCATTTATTAAAATCACAATATGTCCACAGTCTTCTGCAAATAGCCAAATGTGTTTGATTACAACCCATCCTTGATATAAATCATAGACCAACTTTGAGCTTGGTGCCATTACATGATATTTTTTTAGTATAATACGTTATTGGGTGATTTTCTTAGTTAATTCCTACCATGGCTCTAGTGGTGTAGTATTCTCAATTGCACCTAAACTAGATTTATTGGATAATGGGATATGACAACCCTCTAATAAGTCTCAGAAGATGAACCCACAAAGATTTATTGTTGAGTACTCTAATTTATATTTTTAAGGAGAGCATTCACCTTTATGCAATATGGAATAGTCTACTAAATATCATCTCCATTGATTGATAAGAGTAGTATCCTTTCCTTGGTTATGCTCAACTGGATAATCAAATATTTTTATGAAACTCTACAATCTCATAAACTTGCCATGCTTATTGAGTGTTGGGTTAATCTTCTTGATTAGGAACCCTTTGAATTCTTTATAATCAAATTTTATGAAAAATGTATGTGGTAGGATAAGAAGTTTAAAATCATTAAAGATAAATTCACAACTACATAAATTTCTAACTCGGTATTATCATATTGGTGCTTTGTTTATGCCCATACACCTAATGTAAAATATTTGCATAATTCAAGTCATATTCTATAATGTTGTACTTCATCTTGATGTAGAAGTATATTTTTGTGAATATATGGTCCATTACTATGGAGATCCTTCTAATTCATATAGGCTTCAATAAATCTCACAACGATTCACAACATGGAGGATTCACAATGCTTCCTCTCAACATGACATATTTTTCTACCAGTAACTTTCATGAACTTATGGTCGATGCCACTCCCTTATAGTTAATCTCATAATCATTCGGGATATAACAAATATTAAGGTCTATATTAGGTCAAAGTTCCTAACATTACTAGCAAGAGATGATTTTTTTTTTGAAAAGAAATTCAGTTGAATTGTACTCAATGTTGGCATCCTCCATTTAAATAGACAACCTAGAATGAGACCATTCCTTCACATTACTACTACCAATGAATGAGTTTAATAATGTGCCAATGATTTGGTTCTTTTATTACTCATCATTGTAACAAATAGTTGATCCAATAACTTTAATAATTTACTCATCATTCTCTTCATCATCACCATCATTTAAAGATACTTATCCAATTTACTACTACATTAAACTCCCTAAACGCCTACAATTTTTAGAGATCCAGATCCTTATTTGCTACCGAATTCAATAAGAGCTTCAGATCCATCAAATCAACGTAGATTTTAGAAGCCCCCTTACCTGGCACATTATCCTACTTGATATTAAAATGATAAAAATTGTACTCATAAATAAATTACCCACTGTGCCACATACAAATAATTTCCCTTGTATAGTACCATGTGAATGCCCCTAGCATCATGATTATTCTATTAGAGGATGATTCATAATAATGAACTTTTGAACCTTTGAGCAGATTTTTATGCCTTCAAATATTGATATAACTTGAGATGCACATTGAAAGTGTGGCATATACCTATGTCGATGCTCCATTCCTCAAAACTAACCACATATACACATTTGCTTTAAGAGTATTTTTATTATTCCATAAATCCTTCGACCACCCAGAATCCCATTTTTGGCAAGTTCTAAAATTCACCAAAAAGGAATAGAAAAACAAATAGTTGATCCAATAACTTAATAGTTTAATCATCAGTCTCTTCATCAACACCATAATTTATGTTGGACACACCAGCCACACTAAGAGGTGGGGGGGTTGAATTAGTGTGTGAGATTTTACAATTTTTTCTCACTTCAAGATAGAAACCATTTCCAAACATAATATTACACAACATTATTGCACGATTGCATGCAACCATTCACCAATGACATCCATCAATAATAAAGAGCAATCAATCCATAAGCACAATGAACATAAGAGACACCGTATGTATGTGTAATATTTTGTAATATGTTTTACATGTGACTACAATCATGGGGGTTTTATCAGCACCAATTGAAGTAAGGAGCACCAACTCCAAGGAGAGAACCAACTCTCAAGAGAGCACCAACTCTCAAGAAAGACTCATCTTTTCGCAAGACTCAAATTTCCAATAGAATGCAAGCTATCCAACTAGAATTGATCTAGTAGTACAACCAACACAAATATAAGTCAACCAGTTATAGTATATGTTCCAGATCATAATCATAAATCTACAACAAATGTTCATCACAAGAATCAACCCATACAATCAACCAAACACTTCATCAACCTCCCTTTATTCACGATGCCATGCAATCAACAAGTTACCTCAACTTGTAAGGTTCACCACAACCTCAATTTTCTGTTGCTAATTATGAAATTTTTATCCGAGGTACTCCTCCATGTATTGTCATAGCTCTACAAATTTCACAGTTTGCAAAGCCATAGAAAATAAGTTATAGAAGAAATATCAAGCTTACTTGTTTGAAACATATTTTTAGGATTATTCAGGAACCCTAACTTCCACATAGCATATCTCCAAATATATTGCAATTCAATGGATGAATTTTGAACCATAGATACTCTGATATCTTTTTTCCATCTCCTACAAATTTCACAATCCAAAACTTCCTAGAACAAAATTTATAACAAATATGGCATACCCTCCTGAATTCTATCCTATTCTAGAGATTTCACTTGTATGACATGCCCCACATGGAATATTTTTTGTATGGATCTGAAAATGGTACAAAACATACTACAGACTGTACTATAACCAATACATTTAGTATTACTGAATTTGGATCTATTATGAATAAGTTATGACGTTTTTACCCGAAACACCTATTTTAGACTAGTTTTAGGACTAGCCATAAACCCTATTTTCCATAGAGTGTAACTCCAAAAATACAATGACCCAAAAGATGATTTTTTTATCACAATTACTTGGATATGTTGTCTCAACATCCTCTAGATTTCTCTATCTACATCATTTTAGAAAACAAATTATTACGAAAATGGTTAGATGAACTGTAAATAACATCCTTAGAAAGCATAATCAAAAGACCTTATCCTCCCTTGAATTTTGGCCTTCCTTACTTCACCTTCCCTCTGAAATTATCCTTATATCTCCTTTGGTTACCTCATTCACTTGTAGATATTCAATATTCTCAATGGATACTAATGGGATACACTTGCTCTCTTATTTATACTCTCCAAGTAGCTTCCTCTAGAAGTTTCCACTTAGCCACTTTGTCCACTTACCTAACTTTGTTCACTTAACTAAATTTGTCCACTTAGCCACTTTTTCCACTTAACCACTTAACCACTTTTTCCACTTAACCAAGTTTGTCCACTTAGCCACTTTGTCCACTTAACCACTTTTTCCACTTAACCACTTTTTCCACTTAACCAAGTTTGTCCACTTAGCCACTTTTTCCACTTAACCACTTTGTCCACTTAACCACTTTATCCACAAATAGTAAACTCTCCAATTCTAGTTGCAACTAATTTATTTTTAATTGTTTTCTTGTTGAAACCACTTAACCCATAATTAACCACTTTGACTGGTCAACTTCTTCTAGGAGATTCTAGAATAATTTAACTTCTTTGACCTTATAGAGGCTTCTAGATAACTCATGAGGGTTCTCCAACTTCACATGGCCATAACTCTCTAACCGTGAGGAGTTATGTGATGTTCCACATATCATCGGAATTGGAATGAAATATACTATCCATATGGAATAGTTTCTCCCACAAATTCACTGATATTCATTACATTATTCCTGAATCAAACTTGGGTTCCCTAACCACACTGCTAGGCTACCTAACCATTTGAACTTCACAAAGCATTTTCCCATGAGGGATTTCACCATAAGGGGACCACTTTGAGAAATTTATCCAAGAGAGTCTTCCCATGAGGGATTTCACCATAAGGGGACCAATTTGGAGTTTATCCATTTGGTTATTCCTATCAACCATGACAAGACAATAATGACCAACCTTTACATCATCCCGTCTATATATCAATCCATGACAATACATCACTATGACATCACTTGACATATTTGACATCAATTACATCTATGAAAACATAGGCCATCAAACAATACATCAATGATACTATGACAAAGAGATAAACTCTTTGACATCAATCATTTGAAATCAATGACAACATAATGAAACAATCTCCCCCTTTGGCATTGATGGCAATACCAACATTGATGTCAACACCAATCATTGATGGCAACATGTAGACATGGCATTGCTCTTCATCAATAGTCATCTCAATCACATCAATGTGACTATCTCTCCCCCTTTGATATCAATGGAAAAGGGTAGTTCCCTCCTTGAAGCTGCTTCCCCTGCCTGAACTCTCCTTGGGGATGCTCCCCTTGTCTGGATGCCTTTGAGCTTCCTCTGAATAATTTATCCCATTTTTAACAAGGGATATCACTTTGATTTAATGCTGAATACATATCGCTCATGCTCCCCCTATGACCATTATTCCCCTTGGAAACATGCCTTTGTTCTCTATCTCCAAGCATCTACCTCTCCAAACATCTATCTCTCTATCCTACATCTGATAAATATCTCCTCCTTGAATCACGGGAAGAATAATGACTCCCCCTATGGGTATGTCTCCCCCCTATCTTCTCTGCAAGATAAACAATATGCTACCACTGCAAAATTCTTATGCTGCAAATGATACTACTCAATCGGAACATAGATCAACTTCTCAAGAATTATATTCTCTTCATATGATGATCCTTGGACCTATCCATGCATCAAAATCGTGCCATACCTTACCTCATGAAGAAAAATATATGTCAAACATGAATAGAGAATCATGAACAAAACATCAACCATGTACATCTTGTGTCATACTATGTGCCAACCATGCACAACACCCATGTACATCAACCGTGTACATCAATACCATACAATATACCATAAGATATCATCAATGGAGTGTATCAACCATATGCCAAGAACATTTTCCATCTGTGTACCAACCATATGCCTCTACCAACATGCCAACCATGTGCCTCAAACAAGTGTCATATCATTCATGATATGCCTCTACCATGAACCAAGTGCCACAACCATGTATCTCAACCATCAATATATCAACCAACCATCATAGAAAGTGTCTAAACTATATCATCCCATACATCATGTACCAAACCAAGTGCATCTAACAATGTACCAAATATGTACCAATCATGTATCCATTATAGATCAAGCTATGACTCATCAATGATGTACAACATAATTGTTATCACTGAAATTTCATCTACAACATTGTGTGCAAATGGTTATATAAATACAACACTATCAAACACCTATTAGTTCACCTGCAACACCAAAAATGCATTTCTAGGAGGTAAAAACTATACAAATAGACAAAAATTGACATGTACTGAACCACTAAAGGAAGCACATGCACAATGTACAATGCGCCATATGCACGACTGTGTACGAGAAAATCCATGCACTCCTATGAACGATGCATTTATGGTTCTTGTCGGCCCATCAATCACTTATGGACCAACTCCCAACTTGATTTGACCCTCAAATCCAAGCTAAATCCGAATGGGGGGTTGGTCAAAGACCAAAGGGTGCCCTAAAGGGCCCCTTATTCACACTAATAACCAGTTGGATATTGCCTCAAAGACATGCTATAAATGGAGGCCATGGGTGCACTAATAATTCAAGAATATCATAGTATTGTTATGCTACCTCAATCCTCCTTCAAGGATCCTCTTTTCTTCTTGGATCATTATAGCAACATTCCAATACGCCATTCCACTCACCTCTTGAGGGAATAGGCTTGGATTTCTTTACCATTTTCTTTCTAGTTTATCATTGTAAGAAAAGCTCTCCAATATGGAACTCAACATCCCTCCCAAGGAGGAAAAGGGGATCCATAAGTCCTCCTTTATCTACGGTGTTTTTCCAACTAATATAGTTATCCATTGGTGGCATAATCTTGGTCATTTGGTTGATTGATTTTGGTTCAAAGTTTCTTATGCATTCTAGTTTTATTTACTTAGTTGTTTTTAGTTTATTTGTTTGTTTATTTCATGTTATTGGATTATCTAACTCATGCACTAACCTCTGTATTGTCTAGCAGGCCCAACTACAGTTGTAAGTTCCCTTGTTTTTCTCACCCAAGTGACGAAATAGAAACAAAAGATTGACGACCATATTGGGGATACAGTATCAATTTCCTCCCTATTTGGGATTTTAGAACACTTATTTTTGACCCATTTTCCTTGCAAGAATCATAAACGGTCTAGCCTTACCTATCAAGAGCTTATTTTGGAGCTAGAGGAAGATAATTCCACTGAAAATCCCCCCCCCCCGACGTGTATCAGAACGTGCGTAGGTGTCTCAACCCACAGACGCGCATTCTGAGCATTGTGCACCAACTTAACTTTGTTTCTCTACGCATTCTGTGCACTATGCGCCAAAAGGTCTTTTGTTCTCTGTGCATTTTGTGCATTGTGCACCAAAAGGTCTTTTGTTCTCTATGCATTGTGCACCCACTATGCCTCTATCTGAATTGTAACCCACACATCTGTCCATAATTTCAAAATTGTAAGAGTTTTTTTGATGATTTGAAGGCCCATAGCCTTCAAAATATTTTTTTTATGCAAATTGTAAATGCATTCCACTTTGATTCCTTTTCCACATGAAAGGTCAGTCAAACATAGGTGCATAGGGGGTAAAAAATAACCACATTTCTCCTCTTTTTCTTTGGTTTCCACATAGATGTTTGTTTTGATTGTAAAAATTAAATTGAGATTCTTTTCTATTAGATATAAAAACACTTGCATCGGGACCAAAAATCAAACTTTAATCATTAAGTATGCTCTTCTCTTGCACCATAGAGCGATACTAAGAATCCTAAAGGTGATTAATGGGACATTTCACCTCCCTTAAAAAAATAATTAGGAGAGGACAAAGCCCCCCTAGGGCTCCTCTTAGTTTCTTTTCAAACATCTTAAAATTTGTAAGGGACCATACATGCCCACATGTTGCAAAAATTAGGATAGTTTTAGAAATTACTTTCTTAGTTTACATCACTAGGAGAGTTTAAATATCAAAGTAATGGGCCCATACATGCCGACATGCTTGCAATCTAGGACAGTTTTTCAAATCTTTCTTAGAGTAAACCATATTAGGGAGTTTAAAGGATTGGTAAGGACCCATATGTCCACATGCTAGTTCTTTAGGGATTTTACAATTCCACAAGGTTGTACCAATGACATCTAGCAAGATAGGTAATCAAGATTTGTAAGGACCACATGAAGTTCACATGTTGCAAATTGACACATAACTTAGGAAAATTTGGCACATTTTATCACTTGTTCACACACAAAGTCACTCCTCACTCACATAATTTCATCTCGAATTCTGGAGGTTGATGTAGGTCTCCTCCAAAGGGATTCTAAAATGTACCACTATTTATTGAAGAAATTATCCACACCCACTTAATTCAAATGAGATTGGTTCACACCCCCAATCTCTCAACCCACCACATCATTTTTTTTTCTAAAAACTCACTAAGTTTTTCTCCACAAGAGGTGCCAAAAGAAATTTTTTAGTCTAGGTAGGATCTCGGGGGTAGGCATCCAAATAACCCCCCATTATTTGTTTCTCACATTTTTCAAACATTAGAAGTTGACAAATAGGGAACTTGTAAATCCTCCAATTCAAGTGTTCCTAACACCATAAGGCAAGGAGATACCCATGAAGGGTCGAAGGCCGAGGTCCAATTGTTCTATGCGTCCCCCCTTGAGTCACCCAACTCATGGAAGGGATCCAACCCGTGACCCATTTCTGAGGCCGAAAATCTAAATGCTGCACTTTGACCGAGGTACCTAGTGGCCAAATTTAGGACATCTACCCAGGTGGAAATTGTAGGCTATAGTTTCACCTTGATCATATTTTTTCTAACTATTGGGAAATATCGCCAGCTCTTTTGGGATATGCACCCTCTACCCCTCATTATAACTGATTATTTCATCCTTCACTAGTTCCTCTTCTGGTGGCTTCAGACCCCACTGTTGAGTGCTATTGTAAGGTCTAATGCTATTTGAGAGGAAGCACATTACATCTTTTTTAGGATACGAGCATTCGTTTTCTTTGTTCTCCCACACAAAAAAAATCCAACTACCCACATGTATGCTTATTTATAGTTGATTTATGTATGATGCTCATTTGAATACATGTGATTGTGAGATATATTGTGAAGGTCCAAATTATACAAATCTCTTTTTCATTTATTTCTCTCATCACCATTTGCACACATTCACTTTGCTAGTCGGACATCATAGGGGACCCACAGAATAACCATCGTTCCAGACGCTTGCAAAATCTCCCTCCTATCCTAGGAGGAGTTTCTAGTCTTGCCAAGTCACCGAATCAACCATCTCACACCCCTGTGAGTGCCACTATTTCAAGATCAACTTTGATTGGCTCCTCCTTACTTGGGTCCAATTCCCAAGGGCATCCATCCACTATCTCTCCTTCACAAGGAGGCGAAAAGAAAAATTCTTCTCAAGGGAGAAGTACAACCCCACCAAACCCCCCTCAAGGGTCAGGTCCACTACCTGCTCACACCATGGCTGGAACTAACCCTCCACCACCACCCCCCATGCTATATTTTTCATCCATCAACATCCCTAATTTAATTAAACTCACAATCAACCCTATATTGCATGACCCTACATGGCCCAATATGCCTACAAAACTACCTTCAGACATTCCCAAATTTCAAGGAAAATCAGGGGAAGACCCCACCAAACATGCCATGACCTTCTACTTATGGTGCTCTTCAAACAACATCATGGATGAATCCATCTGCTTAATGTTATTTCAACGCACACTCACTGGCCCATCAACGAAATGGTATGTGGATGAAAAATCAGGAACCCACGAGACTTTTGAATCCTTGGCCAAAGCATTTTTGGCCTTCTTTCAACTACTAGTTCGTCATGAAACTGTTCTAGAACTTCTCTTTGAGTGAAAACAAACCTTAGCTACACATATCGCCGACCAAATTCATGAATGGCATCGACGACATAGTTTATGCAAAGCAGAAACCACCAAAGAACAACGTCTCGATTGGTTTCTCAAATCATTCATCTCTATCCTTGCCAAAGAGGTGGCATCCACATTCCCCCAAACTGAAGAGGAATCCATCAACAAGGCTAAAAAATACAACCTTATTTATGCTTAGTCGAGTTACTTATACATAGTAATAGTTGATGCACAAAAACCCGTACCATTCGGCTAGGACAAACCTGAAATGTCTCACACGGCGGATGGATTGATTGGTACCACAACACACCACAACCCATACATCCAAAAACCACCTATGTACGGTACACCCCAATATCCTCCGATATATGGAGGGCCATATTATTACCCTCCTCCCCTTTACCAACATCCATATCCTATTGCTCTCCCTCCACCCATGAATGGACCCTTTCCAACACCCATCATGTGCCTGGATTCTCAACCAAGTTCAGGTGCCCCTTCCACCTCATATTATAACCTAGGTACTAGTGAAAGAGCTATGCCTTCCTATGCGCCCTATGGATCATTTCCACAACATAATCCATATTTTCCATTTCCCGGTCCTCCACAGCCAGTTGCTCCTCCACAAAGACAACCACATGCCAGTGTTAACTTTGTTCAACCCTCTCCCATTCAACAATTTCATACTTTTGAACAATTGAATATGACAAATCCGACCCATCAACTGAATAATGCAAAAAAGAGAGGGAAAAACTGAAACAATAATAACCCATGACCAGGGGGAAATAACCCCCAACAAAACCAACCTGTTGGGGGCAACCAGAACTAGGGTAACCAGAACCCCCAAGGGACAAAAACAACAACAACTTCCAGAAAAACTTCCTTTTCACTCTTTGCGGTGAGCATGGTTATTACTCTCACCATTGCCCCCAAATTGTTGACTTCAAATAGATGAAATATTCCATGAATGCGCCATGTCCCCCAGCACCACCTGCCCCTCAATAGGCCCCACAATAGTATTCACAACAAACACCCCCAACTATGTTACAAAACCCTATTCCACACCAAAGTGTGATGAATACCCAATAGGAGATACATCCTGCTCCACAACAAATGGGACAGTATCAAAACCTTGGAAATCCAGCAGATCACAATATCCTCCTCACTAGTGAAGAATAAATTCTTATGCAAACGCGCAATTGTTAATAGAATGTGCCTCTGAAGCTTCTCCCACTACTTTAGAAGTAGATCCACTTACAACTATAAAACTCTTGATGATTCCAAGCCCTAAAATTGAACCTGCCATTCACATCCCTCACATTCCATTATGACGGAATTTAAACAACCCTCAGGCTAGGGTGACACATAATTACAGTCTGGTTGATGACTTGGTGAAATATCCCATAGCCATGTCAGTATTAAAGGTCCTCCAAACTTGTCCAACTCAACGGAAATGCTTACTTTCCGCCTTGGGGGAAGTCGACCCAGTTGATACTAGAATCATCACATTTGATCTAGATTGTGGGGAACCTCGCCTCCCCACTTTGGTAGCTTTCCTGATACCAGTCAATATTTGGAACATCACAGTGCATCGGTGTATCATTGATGAAGGTGCATCCACATGCATCATGTCCAAAATTGTATGGAAGAAACTTGGCTCCCCTGAGCTAATACCATCTGCCATCACTTTAAGAGTCTATGATGGTCGACCATCCTCCCATGAAGGGATATTTCAAAATGTCCCTATCGAAATCAGTGGAAAAACCATCCTCATAAAAATTGAGGTTATTGTAACATACCCACTACCTAAAAATGTTCTTTTTTCATTGATTTCTCAATAATGAGAATCCTCGAAGCTTGCAGCAGCAAAATGCCAATCCCCCATCCACAGGTCTTTCATGCACCTACCCGGCTTTCTGCTCATAACGGTGATCTTTCCCGATGATAATTTTTGGGGTTTCGGGCTTTCTAATGCCAAAATGCATATGCCCTTTGGATCCACGATCCTCCGATTCCCGACGCGCTCCAACTTCCACTAGTCCCCTAGGGCTAATCCTTTGGGTCCATACGACCTCCCTCTATATAAGCGTAGCCATACCTCCTCATCGGGGTTTCAGACTTTCTCATGTCCAAATGCACATGTCCTCAAGATTCGCGATCCCTCAAATCCCGACGTGCCTTTCATGTGTTAGCTCTCCTGGCTAGGCTTCTGGCCCACATGACCAATATCCCCATGACCGTAGTCTTATCCCTTGTTGGGGCTACGGGGTTTTCAATGCCAAAATGCATTGAGCCACGATATTCCCGATCCTTCGACTCCCAGATTCCCGTTACGCTGACAGTTGGCTCCCACTCATCGGGGTATCGAGCTTCATGATTCCAAAATACATAAACAAATTGTCACCAGGATTCTCGATATCCCGATGACCCAAAACGTCGATCATCAACTTCCTGTCGGGACTTTCCCCGACGACGCTGATGGCTTCCACGCGTCCTCTTCTGATGGATAGTTCCAATTTCTCTAGGATTTGGAGACTTGTGGTGTCTCAATTCTCACAGTATCAGGAACTCCAACTTCCCGATGCCGAATATCCTGACTCCCTACGGATTTCTAACACATGTCTTCCCAAACGGATGGCTCAGATTTTACTGGGGTGTTTTTCTTCGGACTTCCCCGATCTCCTGTCCACGGTAACGTTGATAACCCGACTCTCGATAGTAAACCTCGATCTCCGCCACGTGTATCCTCAAACAGACAGTCCATATCCTCCTGGCGTTTCGAGACTTGAAGTGTCTCGATTTTCTTGTCCTCGAGAATCCCGATATGCTGATGGCTGGAATCCTAATGGTAACCCTCATGTAGATCCTGTCTGATATGATGGTTGATGGATAAATGGGCCAAGATCTAACGGTCTAGATCCATCCTTCCCACACACACTCCAGAGACTAAACTCCAAGCATCTTAACCCGATCCAATGACTGGCGGGATTTCTGAATGAGATCCAACAGCTCCGATTGTCCCACCTTGTGCATTCTTCCACTACTTCGTGGATGTGGAAAGATCAATGGTTTGATTGTTCTCCTGGGCCTTGGGATCTACGATCCCGATTTCCTCACTGTTCACGAAGATAGAGGGAAAAAGGGGCAAGGTATGTAACGCCCTTGTTACTTTCTTCAAGCTAACGGTCGTGAATGCCTATGGGTCACCCGATGAGATCTCGTTCATCGATTTGTTATTTATCCTTACACTGCTATCTCAGAACCTTAAGAGGGTCATTCCTCCTCATAAAGGGTTATTAAGACTTGCCCATTCAAGTCCCTTTCTCCAGGTTCTTGGTAAACCTTTTCAAGGAGAGAATCTCTGTAAAGAGATCTATACCGGGGCATTCCCAGAGATAGATAAGGCTAGACAGCTTCTCGAGAATGGGCTGGAACCCTGACTTAGTTCAACCTAGGCATGATTAGATTCATTTTATTGACGTAAGTCATGCATGGATTCCTCTATTACAAGCATATATCCATTAATTATTATCAAAACATTGCACAAATATTCTTACACTAAAATCATTCACAATTTCACAGTTCTATGAATATATATATATATATCAGTATATGAATTTCAAGATGCAATACATAAAATACTTATCATAAATAACACCAGAAGTGGGTGCAACTGTTGAGAGGGGTGATCGTTTCCACCCAACCATAGGCGTAGCAACTCCCGACGGATTTACCACTAGCCACCCCTGAGCTGAGACCACAATGTTATTGAGACTGCGTCTCTCTGTCTGCCAGTGACCAGGAGTGAAGGTTACGATCCTTCCTCTCTGCTATCACTCACTCTGCGTGATGCCTGAGTTCCCCTCGCGTCTGCCCTTGAAATTGCTTCTGCCATATGCCTTATCCTCTTGCGAGGTTGCGTGTGGCACGATTATCCTCGCGCCGATCAGGCCTGATGGCTCTACAGATGGGCGATTCACCATCCCATCCCTCATCAAGCCGTCCACCTACCAGTCTACGAGACATTAAATTTGGGGCCAGTGAGCCGCTTTTGGTTCTCTGGGCTAGTGGAGTCCAAAGACGGTATAAAATACTTGGTGGAAGTTAATGCCACCTTTTCAGGTGCCTTCCACCGCCATCGTGGTCTCTTTTCTTCACATCCCCTCTCAACAGTCCTGCAATAATTCAAAATGTTATTCACATTCATTGACCTCTTCCTGAAGGTCCATTTACATCACATATTCATACTTATGAGTTTTCCATAGTCCTTGGCTAGTCCAGTTATATTTACAAACTAGGGGAAACAGGGTGCTACAATTCCCTCCCCCTTAAAAGGAACATCATCCTCGATGTTCTTATCTACTAACATGTATTGCATGTACAGAAGTAAACAAAATCGGATCTGCCTATCTCATGGCATCTTCCATTTCCCATGTAGCCTCATCTGGGCCAAAATGTTTCCACTGCACCTTGATCTATGCAATGGTTCTGTTCCGGAGCGAGGTTTCCTTTCTGTCCAGTATGCATTAGGGTTCTGGTAGAAATTCTCCCTCCGGTTCCACCTGGATCACAGACCAGTCAATTATATGATTAGCATCATGTACATATTTCTTCAATAATGAAACATGGAAAACATTATGTGCTTTTACTGTGGGAGGAAGTGCTAGCTGATAGGCTACGGGTCCAACTCTATCTAGAACCTCAAAGGGTCCACAATATCGGGGTGACAATTTGGCACAGGCTCCCATTTTGAGGGAACTCCTTCTGGGCTTAATTATGAGATATACATGGTATCCCATTTCGAACTCTCTTGGAGTTCTCTTTTGATCAACATAACTTTTCTGTCGGTTCTGAGCGACCTTCATATTTTGTTTTATCTGAGTCACTCGCTGTTCCATCTCTTTCACCATATTGGGTCCAATAGAAATCCTGTTTACAACGTTACTCCAGCTGACTAGAGTATTACATGGCCTGCCATAGAGGACCTCGAAGGGACTCATCTTTAAGGATGATTGGTAGCCGTTGTTGTAGGCAAATTCTACCAATGGTAGGTAGTCTTCCCATTTCCCGGGTTGATGCATTACATGCATCCTTAACATATCCTCTAATACTTGATTCACTCTTTCTGTCTGTCCATCGGTTTGAGGGTGATAGGCAGTGCTAAACAACAATTTGGTCTCTAAACTCACCATCAGTGATTTCCAGAAATTGGAAGTAAATTTGGTGTCTCTGTCAGATATTATCTCTTTCGGCATACCGTGCAATCGGAACACCTCTTTCATGAATACTTGGGCTATATCTATCGCCTTGCAGGTCGATTTGACAGGGACAAAATGAGCATACTTGCTCAGTTTATCCACCACCACCATAATGGCATCATTTTGTTTGGTTGAAGTTGGCAATCCTGTGATAAAATCCATGGAGATGGTTTCCCATTTCCATTCTGGGATGGGTAAAGGGTGTAGTGGTCCTGCTGGGTGTCGATGTTCTACTTTAACCTGTTGTCACTCTATGCATTGGGCCAAATATTTGACTATGTCCTTCTTCAATCTAGGCCAATAAAATTGTTTCCGGGTGGCAGTGATCATTTTTTGGTATCCTGGGTGACCAGTGTAGGGTCTTTTATGTAGTTCATCCATGATGAACCTCTTCAAGTCATCACAATTGGGAATGTACAGTCTATCTCTGTAGGTGAGCAAACCTCCCTCGGTCATCTGGTAGCCTTCATATTTTTCTCCAATGGGTTCTTGCTGTAGGTATAGGGTCACAGTCTAAGCGAAGGAATCTGTTTCTTGTGCATTTTTTATTCTGTTCTTGACATCTGTCTCGCAGGTGCTCACTGCTGCCAGGTGAATTGTTCTCATGCTTCTGCTAAGGGCATCGACCATCTGATTCTCTTTCCCTTTAATGTGTTTGATCTCAAAATCAAATTCGCTAAGGAGGGCCATCCATCTAGCTTGTCTAGCATTGAGCTTGGGTTGATCAAACAAATACCGCAATCCATAGTGATCCGTCATAAGTACAAACTTCCTTCCCAAGAGATAATGCCTCCACATTTTTAAGGCGTGCACTATGGAAGCTAGTTCCAGATCATGAGTCACATAATTGAACTCGTGTTCATTCAATTTTCGGGATTCATAAAAAATCACCTTTCCTTCCTGCATAAGGACTCCTAGGAGCCCTTCCTTATAGGCATCCGTGCACACAAGGAAGTCAGCTTCCGGGTCAGCGATTTTCAACACAGGTGCATGGGTTAGTAGATGTTTCAAGGTTTGAAATCTTTCTTCACATTGCCCTGTCCACAGAAACTTTGTTCTCTTCTTCTGGAGGGCAGTGATTGGACAACCAATCCTGGAGAAATATTTTATAAATATTCTATAGTATCCCACCAATCCCATAAAGGATCTGATGTCTGAAACATCCTTTGGGGTAGGCCATTCCACGATAGACCTGATCTTGTCAGGATCTACTGCTACCCCTTCCCCAGACAGGACATGTCCCAAGTAATGTATTTTCTTCTAAAAGAAGTCACACTTGCTGAATTTAGCATAGAGATGATGCTCTCTTAGCACTTGCAACACAATTATAAGATTCTCTTCATGTTCTTCTCTATTCTTAGAGTAGATTAAAATGTCATCAATAAAAACTAGTACAAATTTATCTAGAAATTTATTGAGTACATTGTTCATTAAGCACATGAAAGTGGCAGGGGCATTGGTCAACCCAAATGGCACTACCACAAACTCATAATGACCATACCGTGTCCGGAAAGCGGTCTTATGGACGTCTTCACCCTTGATTTGTACTTGATGGTATCCTGACCTCAAGTCAATATTTGAGAAAATAGTCACTCCTCCTAACTGATCGAATAGATCATTGATCCTAGGCAAGGGGTACTTGTTCTTGATAGTTACTTTATTGAGTTGTCTATAATCGATACACAATCTAAGGGTGCCATCCTTCTTTTTCACAAACAGGACTGGTGCTCCCCACGGGGACACACTGGGTCGAATATAACCCTTATCCATCATTTCTTTCAATTGCAATTTGAGTTCAACTAACTCAAGTGTGCTGATCCGGTAGGGTGTCCTGGACAACGACACCGCTCCTGGTGTGAGTTCTATCGAGAAGTCAATGTTTCTTCTCAGAGGTAGACCTGGTACCTCTTCCGAAAACACATCTCTGTAGTCTCTCAGGATAGGGTGATCATCGGGGCTGGGTTTAGTGCCTTCGATTGTTTTTAGCACCTGTATTGCATATAGGGGACTTCCCTTTCAGCAATACTTTCTCATTTGCAGGGCTGAGATTTGTCTCACCGAGACCGGTTTTTGGATCCCTTGGAGGGTTATCCTTTTTCCTTCTTTGCTCACACATTCCAAGGTTTTATGGTAACAGTCCAAATTGGCTTTATGGGTGGCTAGCCAGTCCATACCAATCAACAGGTCATATGATCCCAGGGGTAATACATTAAGGGTTGCTTGGGTGGGGAATTTACCCAACATTAACTGGCAGGCTAGTATGGCCTCTACCACCTTTCTTTTGGTGCCAGTTGCTAACTGTACCAACCATGGCTTAGTTTGTTTTCGTGGCTGTAGCTTACACTTATCAACAGCTTTAGGGGCTATATAACTCAAATTTGAACCAGGGTCAATCAAAACAGACACCAGATGGTTGAAAATCATACCTTCTATTTCCAGCACTGAAGCTTGGTGGTCAGCTTAGTTATTATCCAAGGATGCATAAATCTACGACACACTCCTTGCCACATCATTGACTATGATATCTTCCTGAATGTTATAAACTTTACGAATGTTTTGTTGCCGGTGTGGACAGTCTCTCAGGAGATGCTCTTCTCCGCAACCCCATCATTTCAAAGGTTCTCTTTTTGGGTTATTAGTCTTTACTGGTATAGGTCCAGAAGTTTTATTTCCATCCACCGAGGAGAAGTTCTGCTGGAGTACACTCCTAGATGGATAGTTCATTCTGGGGTTCTTCTTGTAGTTTTTTAAATCCTGAGTATTTTCTCCCCTTTTTCTGAAATCTCGAACCACTCTTCTGTTTCCAGTCTCCACGAGACTCTGCCCGATGTCCATATTGTTCATGACAATATGTTGCCTTTCGAATAGTGTCTTCTAAAGTCTTTGGCTCGTTGAATTTGATTTGGTTCCGATATTCCTTGGGTAGCCCACTGATGAAGCATTGTGCCTTCGCCTTCTCTTCTTTGATGTAGGGTACATATCTCAATAAGTTGAGGAATTTGTTGACATACTCCTCCATATTAGGTTGTCCCAGTTTGAGTTCATAAAACTCTTTAGCCTTCTCGTCGAAATACCTTTCCGACAAAGAATTCTTCTGGAAGTACTTCTAAAATCATTTCCAAGACAGGTCCTCCTCGCGGACCCCTTTCATATTCTTAAGGTCTTCCCACTAGATGGAAGCCTTTCCATTCAGATTGAAAGTGGCCACTCGGGCCTTCAAGTTCTCTGAAAAATCATGGACTCTGAAATACTTCTTAAGTCCAAGTAGCCAGGCCTCGGCTTCCTCTCCCTTATTTATCTCACCGACGAAGGAGGGAGGTTTGGCCTTCCTGGATTCTTCAAATTTGTGACTCTTGGAAGTCTTTTGCTTCTTCCATTTTCTACGAGAATAGGAACTGGTTCTGCTGCTGGAAGAACCTTATGAATCACTAGCTTCCTTCTCAGTGGAATCATTTGACACTGGTCCTTTACCTCAGGGGTGGACCTTTCTGGATGTACTTCTCTCAGTGTGGCCACTGACATGACCATGATTCTGCATCTCAGGTTCATGCTGCATTTGTCGTTGTAGGTCGAACAAGCTCTATAGTAGAACTGCATTAATTTCGGTTTGCTTTTCTTGTTCTTTCATCATCCTTTCATTATTGGCCTTGCAGCTTTTCAATTCGACCATGAGACTCCTCACAGTCTCAGCTAGATCTAGAGGGGTTTCTATTTCTCTTCTTTCGTCAGACTCTTCATCTCTATTGTCGGAGCCTTCTCCCACCTCTTGGTGAGTCACCATACTCTGCATCTGTAGATCCCCGCGGTTGATCGTCCACTTGAGTGAAAATAAAAATGTTGGTTATTACTCAGAGCTCAATTCATTTTTATAATTTGCGCATAAATTCATAACTCTTTCACATGCATACACAGTCGGGTTCTCATTTTCTGAGTCTTTAATCCTGGACAAAAGAGTTAAGTCAGGGGGTTACTCCTCATAGGAGTGCTTCGAACAAAGTCTATGCGCGACTCGTGCATGAGCCTAATCAGGCCGAGTGTTGTAACCATGCTCTAATACCACTTTCTAACATACCCACTACCTAAAAACGTTCTTTTTTCATTGATTTCTCAATAATGAGAATCCCTGAAGCTTACAGCAGAAAAATGCCAATCCTCGATCCACAGGTCTTTCATGCACCTACTCGTCTTTCTGCTCATAACAATGATCTTTCCTGATGATAATTTTTGGTGTTTCAGGCTTTCTAATGCAAAAATGCATATTCCCTTTGGATCCGCGATCCTCCGATTCCTGACGCGCTCCAACTTCCACTAGTCCCCTAGGGCTAATCCTTTGGGTCCATACAACCTCCCTCTATATGAATGCAGCCATACCTCCTCATCGGGGTTTCAGACTTTCTCATGTCCAAATGCACAGGTCCTCAGGATTCGTGATCCCTCGAATCTCGACATGCCTTTCATGCGTTAGCTCTCCTAGCTAGGCTCCTAGCCCACAAGACCACTATCCCCGTGACCGCAGTCGTATCCCTTGTCGAAGCTACGGGGTTTTCAATGAAAAAATGCATTGACCCATGGGATTCTTGATCCTTCGACTCCCAGGTTCCCATTACGCTGACAGATGTCTCCCACTCATCGGGGTTTTGAGCTTCGCGATTCCAAAATACCTAAACAAATTGTCACCAGGATTCCCGATATCCCGATGACCCAAAATGTCGATCATCAACTTCCTGTCGGGACTTTCCCCGATAGCGCCAATGGCTGCCACGTGTCCTCTTCTGATGGATGGTTCTGATTTCTCTAGGATTTTGAGACTTGTGGTGTCTCAATTCTCATGGTCTCAGGAACTCTGACTTCCCAATGCCAAATATCCGGACTCCCTACGGATTTCTAACACATGTCTTCCCAAATGGACGGCTCAGATTTTACTGGGGTTTTTTTCTTCAGACTTCCCTGATCTCCTGTCCATGAGAACGTCGATAACCTGACTCCCGATAGTAAACCTCGATCTCCGCCATGTGTATCCTCAAACAGACGGTCCCTATCCTCCCGGCGTTTCGAGATTTGAAGTGTCTCGATTTTCTTGTCCTCGAGAATCCCGATATGCCGATGGATGGAATCCCGATGGTAACCCTCGTGCAACTCCTATCCGATTTGACGGTTGATGGATAAATGGGCCAAGATCTAACGGCCTAGATCCATTCTTCCCGCGCACACTCCAAAGACAGGATTTATGAATGAGATCCAACGGCTCCGATTGTCCCACCTTGTGCATTCTTCCACTACTTCGTGGATGTGGAAAGATCAATGGTTCGATTGTTCTCCTGGGCCTTGGGATCTACGATCCCGATTTCCTCACTGTTCATGAAGATAGAGGGAAAAAGGGGAAAGGTATGTAACGCCCTTGTTACTTTCGTCAAGCTGACAGTTGTGAATGCCTATGGGTCACCTGACGACATCTCATTCATTGATTTGTTATTTATCCTTACACTGTTATCTCAGAACCTTAAGAGGGCCATTCCTCCTTGTACAGGGTTATTAAGACTTGCCCATTCAAGTTCCTTTCTCCAGGTTCTTGGTAAACCTTTTCAAGGAGAGAATCTCTGTAAAGAGATCTATACCGGGGCGTTCCTGGAGACAGATAAGGCTAGACAGCTTCCCGAGAATGGGTCAGAAGCCTGACTTAGTTCAACCTAGGCATGATTAGATTCATTTTATCGACGTAAGTCATGCATGGCTTCCTCTATTACAAGCATATATCCATTAATTATTATAAAAAAATTGTACATATATTCTTACACTAAAATCGTTCACAATTTCATAGTTCTATGAATATATATATATATATATATATATATATATATATATATCAGTATATGAATTTCAAGATGCAATACATAAAATACTTATCAGAAATATCACCAGAAGTGGGTGAAATTGCTAAGAGGGGTGCTTGTTTCCACCCAACCGTAGGCGTAGCGACTCCCGATGGATTTACCACTAGCCACCCCCAAGCTGAGACCACGATGTTGTTGAGACTGCGTCTCTCTGTCTACCAGTGACCAGGAGTGAAGGTTGCAATCCTTCCTCTCTGCTATCACTCACTTTGCGTGATTCCTGAGTTCCCCTCACGTCTGCCCTTGAAATCGATTCTACCATACGCCTTATCCTCTTGCGAGGTTGCGTGTGGCATGATTACCCTCGCGCTGATCAGGCCTGACAGCTCTACGGACGGGCGGTTCACCATCCCATCCCTGATCAAGCCATCCGCCTACTAGTCTGTGAGACATTAAATTTGGGGCCAACGAGCCGCTTTTGGTTCTCCGGGCCAGTGGATTCCAAATACGGTATAAAATACTTGGTGGAAGTTAACACCACCTTTTCAGGTGCCTTCCACCACCATCGTGGTCTCTTTTCTGCACATCCCCTCTCAGCAGTCCTGCAATAATTCAAAATGTTATTCACATTCATTGACCTCTTCCTGAAGGTCCATTTACATCACATATTCATACTTATGATTTTTCCATAGTCCTTGGCTAGTCCAGTTATATTTACAAACTGGGGGAAACAGGGTGTTATAGTTATCAACACCCCACTCGATTACAATATCTTCTTTGGATGTAGCTACATGTACGCTATGAAGGAAGTGGCCTCTTCTTTGTTCTGAATGATGATGTTCCCCCACAATGGTAAAATCATCACCATCCACCAAGTTTCACATTATGAGCCTAACCACTCCTCCAACATAGATAACATCCTACATTTTGTCCCCACTAGTTCCGATGCATATCCACTCATGGATATGGCCCCCAAAATTTTCAAGGACCCATCCTTGCTGGGGGCATACCATGAAGCACCACCTCTCATACACCCCTCTGCATAAGTGTGTGTCGTATATTCTAATGGAACTGAAATTGGAGACACCATCCCTCCCACAGAGGCTTCTCCTCACCTCAACGTCTCACCAGTTGAATAAATTCTACCTCAAGAATTACCTGAGAACCCTACGACACCACTTATCCCTGATTTCACCCTTCCCTAGGGGAAAATCCTGGTTTGGGAAACAATCCCCCAAGCCATTACACAACTTCCCTTCTTCTACCCCCCACCTGGAGTACAAGATTTTCAGGTAGCCGCAATGGTTGACCATCCCAACATGGTGCTCACCATTCTAGTATGGTATCTACACCCACCCACGATGGTTCCTCAACCATACCTCCCTCCCCAATTAGAGGGAATCCCGATGCATATTCTAGTACTAACTACGACCACACCACCCTCACCCCCACTTGCTGACACCACTGCCATAGCTAGGGGTGGATGGAAGAAGAAATATTCCATCGCTCCACTTCCTCCCCAAGTTCAACCGCCTTGCGCACTATGCGAAAGAGAGGGACACCCCACTAATCGATGTCCTTCTCTTCATGAGTTACACAATTTGATCCAAATCCCTCGAGCAAACACATCACTCATCACTTCACCATGCACACCTAGTACTACCACAACATCCCCTACTAGAGGCAGTAAAATGTTGTGAATCAAATTCACATGTGCCATCTATTCAGAGTATGGCCACTACACTCATCATTTCCACGCTCTACCTCAGTTTCGACAAATGCTAATGGAGGTACGCCAAATATTTTATCAAGATCCCTCTCCATGCATGCCTTTGGGTACCCATGTCACTGAAATCCATTATGTCTCAACCTCGGTCACCGAACATATGAGATGCCCTTGCTCTTTTTGTGACTCACTTGATCATTTCACATACTAGTGTCCTTTGATCCTTGAATATAGGCGTCATCAAATGACCCTTATTCAACATCCTCCAACCACCTCACTTCCTGTGATACAAGTGATTCCCCTTATTCATTCTCCCAATACTGTTCACATCACCTCCCCTGAACTTGAGTCCCTTCCCACCCCTCCATGGTTCATGGATAGACTATCTGAGGATTTTCTCCCAAATCCTCCCAATTCTCCGGTTCATTTCCCCGAGGATATTTTACCCCTTACCATAGTCTACAACCCACAGTGTTTGGACATTTGGATTATGTCAAACACGCCATCGTACCATAGTTTCTATACCCCCTCTACATCTTCACCACTTGAAGACAATCACACGATGAAAGTCACCAATGTTACCTCCCCGAACCTACTATATTCTTGCATTTTTCATTGTGACAAAAATATCCTAAAGGAACTCACTACCCCCGATTTCCCATGGAATGTGATCCATCACAAAGCGCTTTGCTTCTCACAGGAAGCCTTTAACCCTCCTAGCCAAGCCTTTGTATGTGCAATCAAAACCAAGTATTTTCTTCCATCAGGGCATATATATTGGTTCAATAACCCTATCCCTTTCCCCAATGCTTTTGAATAAAGAAACATGGCCAAAATTTCCCCTACTGTCAAAATTGACATCTCCATCAAACCAAGAATCATATAAGAAATCACCATTGGCACCGCATGCTCCCCTGAGGAACTCACATCTTACAAAGCTCTCTTTTAGGACTACCGAGATATTTTTTCCTGGTCATATACAGAGATGCCCAACCTCGATCCTTCTATCATTGAACATCACATCAACACGTGGCCAGATGTCGCCCCAATCCGTCAAAAGCAATTCCCACTTCACCCATCCAAATCCATAGCTATCAAAGCTGAACTTGAAAATTTACGCGTTGTCAAGTTCATATACCCCATCGCGTATACCTCATGGGTCTCCAACCCCATCTCCATTAACAAAAAATAGGTCAATATTCATGTATGCACTGACTTTCATGATATCAATCATGATTGTCCCAAAGACAACTTCCTAACCCCTTTCATTGACCAAATTATCGATGAATGTGTCATCCATGAGGCCTTGTCCTTCATGGATGGGTTCTCCTACTACAATCAAATCCAAATCCATCCAACAAAACAATATAAAATCACATTTACCATTCCATGGGGTAATTTTTCTTATCGTGTCATTCCTTTTGGACTAAAAAATGTAAGTTCTATGTTCCAATGGGCCATGATATTTTTCTTCCACGATATTGCTCACATCATCCTCACTTAATTGGACAACCTCACTACTTGATCCAAGAAATGCACTCAACATCTCGACGACTTATGAGTCATTTTTCAATGATGTCATGAGTAAAACATCTACTTGAACCCCCTCAAGTGTGTATTTTGTGTCACCATCAGACTCCTCCTTGGTATCATTGTTTCCCAACATGGCATCATAGTGGACCCCCTCAAGGTCCAAACTATCACAAAAATTCCACCACCTAGGAATTTGTGCCAACTGCAGAGCATACAAGGAAAAGACAAATTTTTACGGTGCTCTGTCCTAGATTACGCCACTCGTGTGCATGGTTTCCTTCGTTTACTATGTCCTGATATCTCATTCTGATGGGATGAACATGACCAAACCGCTTTTTGATGATTTAAAAGAAAATCTATCCAATGCCCCTTTGATTAGTCCTGCTGACTATGATTGCGATTATATCCTCTAATTATCACCCTCAACAGTCTCAGTAGCAGGAGTTCTCGTTCAACCAGGGGATGATGGTCATGAGCATGTTATTTACTACATCAGTAAAAATCTTTCAGGACCACCCCTGAAATAAAATCATGAGGAGAAACTCACCCTCATAGTTGTCCTTGCAGTCCAGAAACTATGTCATTATATCTTGCTGCGCACTACCAAAGTCATGGAAGATTCCAACCCCATGCAGTAATTGCTTAGTCGACGACAGCTTAATGTCAAATTTTCTCGATGGATCGTCATCCTTCAGGAATATGACCTAGAGTTTTCAGCTCCCAAAAGCAAGAAATCACTTGTTCTCGCCAAACTCATCATGACGTTTCCCTCAGACGCTAAAAGTTCACCTGTCAATATGGATTTTCCCAATGAACACCTCTTCTACATCCCCTCGAATGACCACTGGTATGGTGACCTTCTCGTCTACCTTCAGACACAAAATTTTGGGTCTCATCTCTCTCGTGATGATCGTCGACGCATTTGCCATAAGGCACCTCGATACCTCTTCATCGGTGACATTTTGTATCGATGTGGGGTCGACACCATACTCCATCGATGTTTGACCATCGACGAAGTAGACAGAGTATTGAACGATTTCCATAGAGGTTATTGTGATGGTCACCTCTCAGGTATGTCCACCTCCCAAAAAATCATTCAAGCAAGATACTTCTAGCCCACACTGTTTCATGACTGCATCCATGCTATCAAGTGATCCAACAAATGCCATCTTTATGCAAACAAAGCACGAATTCCATCCGCTCTTCCACATCCAGTCATCATCGCCAACCCCTTTTGCAAATGGGGCATCGACTTCATGACTTGCAACCCTCCATATACTAATGGACACAAGTACATTGTCATGGAAGTTGATTACTTTACCAAATGGGCCAAAGCCATCCCTACCTTCAACAATGCTGCTAACAAAACACCGCATTTTTTTTTCAACCATGTCATTACCCATTTTGGATTTCCACTACAGTTAGTCTCTGATCACGGTAAACACTTTGAGAATGAGATCTTCATCGAAATATCCTCAAGGTTAGGCTTCTCCCATGAGTTTTCCTCCTCATACTACCCTTAGTCCAACAGACAGTTCGAGGCTATTAAAAAAGTCCTCAAAACCATGTTGCAACGCACTGTCAACAAACATAAGACCAACTGACATCATATGTTGTTTTCCACCTTATGGGATTATCGCACGACAGTAAAAAATGCCATAGGTTTTACACTGATTCATATCATCCATGGGATCAAAGCCACCCTCCCCATCGAGTTAGAAATTCCCACGTTGCGCACTGCCATCGAGCTATTACTTGACACTGCTCCAATGGAGCAGCGCTTGCTAAACTTAGAGTCATTGGATGAAGATCGTCGGTCTTCCTTACAGAAAAATGAGGCATCTAAGAAATGGTCAAAGGACACCTTTGACCGTCATGTCAACCTTCATTCATTCAACGAAGGAGATCTCATCCTATCCTACGATATTGCTCCCGATACCCTCAGCCATGGGAAATTCGAGTCATTATGGCATGGACCTACATTGTCCAAAATTGCCTCACTAAAGGTGCATACATCCTGGCCTCTCCAGAAGGTTATCCTCTCAAAGAACCCATCAATGGTTTGTACTTAAATAATTTTTACGCCTGAGCGTAGTCATTTGATACTAGGCTTTTTTCTTCGTACACATTTTTAGAGTTTTTGGACTTCATTTTTTGCCTCCACTCCTCATTCCTGATCTACCATCTGTTTTGTTGACAGATGCATCCTCCATCGGCCTACCACATCGATTACACTGACGGAGCTAGCTATTGGACACAGAATCTCTCTTCGTCTGCTTGGTCCCTCTACACCCCCTCACATGAACCGCTTCACTCCAACGGCATATGTTTGGGCTTAACAACCAACAAACAAGAAGAATACACTGTCGTTATTGGTCTCCTCACCAAGGTCATTCACCGCCACATTTATCACCTTATCATCTTATTAGATTCCCAACTTGTCATCCTACAGCTCAAAAATGTATACTATGGCCACGATCCTTGCCTCTTTTGCAAATATCTGCAAGTTAGACTCTTATATCGAAATTTTGATTCAATTACATTTACACATATTTCACGACAATTTAATCAAATAGCAGATAACATGACTAGCCTAGTGTTATATTGTCATTTATCACATCAAGACATCATCACATATACATAAATCATCACACATCGGTCACAACATATAGATTAGACACCATAAAAACATCATAAAATATCAACACATGTAGACAACACAAAGATACCAAAGAGGTATATCCATATATATATATATCAGTCCAAGGGTCATAATTGTTTACAAAAAATTACAACATGTACATTGCCCGTAGGCCAGTGAGCCCTCTCACCCCTATAGGTACAAAATGGGCTTGCGGGCCTATATAAATACACAAATATACAATCAACACTCAATTTTCCCCCAAAGATCCCCCACTAGGTCCTTTGTCAGCAAGAGGTGCCCCACCAGCTGGGGGTCCTCTAGGTCTGGGGGGACGTTGACCAGTCAACAGTTCCCCTGCTACAATTTCTCTATGGATCAGGGTCCTCCACCCAACAGGACCACCCACACACTTCTCCAGGACTCTCTCATCTTGAATATGCGACCACATGCCCTCTAACACACCCTGTAAAACCACCTCCAGCTGACATCGAAGATCATATTTACCCTCGTCGGCCTCTACCTGCGGAGCCCATGCTAGCCTTGCACCTAGATCATCAAACTGACATCTCTGACCGACCCTCACCTCATCTTCTGGCCTTGTACCAGCCTCATCCCTCTGACTTCTCTCTCCCACCTGCAACAGTCTCACTGGCCCCTAGCGAGCTGACTCTCCCACCACCTCCGCCTCTTCGCCTCACGGCCCCACATATGCAAACACAAAAAAAAATATAGGATCAACATCCATACATATATAAACATGTGCTACACTATCAAAATCATAAAACATAAGTACGCAAACATACCTCTCTAGTCCCAAACCTCTCCAGGAGGCAACACCATGTCTAAGTCATCCCGGAAATCCATACCACGATATGGGAATCGCAGTATAATTTATGGCATATGGCATCACACACACACCAAAGTGGCCATAAAATAATGGCCACCCTCTCCCCCTCCGTGCCGTACCAAAATCTAATCCCACCGAATCAGTCATGACTCCTACGGCCCTGCAGCCGACAAAAAAACTCTAGGGTGCAACATAGGCACCCTCTCCAGAAACCATGCCACCAAGATAGATCCAAATGCAAAATCACTGGAGTCGGTGGTCTGACACCGATGAATCTACCCCATCATCTTGGCATGCAACATCAAACCCGAGGCGAAAAATTCCCAATCAAGGATCCTCTGCATAATCCTCAACTGACCAACACTGATATGCTGAGTAGCTAAGGATCCATAGATCCTCACAATCATAGACATGATGCGCTGATGCAAGAGAACATCCATCACATCAATGCAGATGACCGAACCCGACATCAGGTTCAACCCCAAACAATAATCCCATGCTAGGTCTATCAAGCACACATCCCCTAGCAAGTGGGGGTCAGCAGGTAGGGCCATTCCCCGAAAGGGGAGCCCTGTCAGAAAATAAACATCCTCCACATATGAGAATGTCATCTATTGTCCCCTCACAACGAAGCACTACAGATCAGTTCTCTACATTGATATCAATTACTGGAGTAGGTACTCATGTGAGTGTATCAATGGGCATTCGAAGAACTTGAGCATCCCACAGGTTGCCAAGAGACTCCGAACACCAGGCTCCTCTCTCACCGCCTCCCAGAGGTGCTCCCAGTCTCACTCCCTCCAGTGGATAGGCATGATAAAATGATCACCTACATTCACACAGAAACCCTTGGTCATCGCTCATAATTTATGAAAAATATTCAAAAAATTCAAACTTTCAAAACCCCTTGGCTTCGCCTCAAGTCCATGGTTGTCACCCCCATAGGCACACACATATATGCACGTGTTCTTTGCACAGTTGCACATCAATGCACACCTTTTAGAGAAACATATGTGCATCAATGCACAGTTGTCACACCCACAGGTGCACACTCATGCACACCTGTTCTCTACACAGTTGTGCATTGATGTGCAACTGTCTGAGAAATAGCTACGCACAGTGTGTCATTGTTTTTCCCCTAAGAGTGCATCACATGTGCACTTGTTTTTCCCACCCACGCCCCCTCGTGCGCGACTGTATTCAGCACAACCGCACATCATGCAGGGGGGAGGGAATGATACCCACGCATCCTAGCGCAGGATTCCTTCCTTCTCCCGTGCATTAGTGGGCCCAACCCTAAAAAATACCCTAGTACAACCATTCGTACGCCCCCTTCCCAAAAAATAGAAACTATCTATTGTGCAGGACGATGGGAACACTAACCTGAGTCTCGCAAATCCTGGATCAGTCGGCTCGAACTCCCGTAATCTATGAAACTCCTCCAAAAATTCTTTTCAATTCACTATAGAAGTGGGTACAAATGAGGTGGCATTATGAGCCCCACAACCATATATAGTCCATTTTTCCAAACTTACACACTGTTGGGCGCCAACAACTCCCCCTATATTTTTTACAAAATTTAAAGGGCCCCTATTAGAATCTTGATAATTATAATGAGCTACAGAATCAACCTTTTCAATTAGTTCCATACCTTGGCTTGCTTTGAGACAAACTTAAGACATTCACTATAGTTTGAGACATTTATTACAAGAGTATATGTCAAAAGTTATAAACAAGCATAAAAATCTCAATTTAAACAAAAACGTTAATTTTTATCAAATGTTTACTTTTGTTTAAATTATGATTATGTGTTTATTCTTTTGCTCATTAGCAAGTTTGACTATTTTGAATAATGTGTTCAATACTTCATCAAATAATATCTTGATTGGTTTCTCATTTTCATGAAATCATTTGGTGATGTTAATTAATTAAATTATTTTTTTCATTTTGCATCTCATTTCAAAATAATAATAATCAAAGAATTATCTATCATTTGTTTGATTTTGTAAAAAACTAAAATTAATATTTTTTCTCCATTAACTTGAAGCTTCTAGATCATATTTGAAAACAAATTATAAATAATGTTTGTTTATAAGTTATAGTTAGTTTAAATTCATTTTTGATTTTTCTAGATTTTGTTTTATCACAATTTTTAGGTTATTAATTTAGGTTTCTTTTTGTTTCACAGGTTTCTATTATCAAATATTTGATATGGATCTGATCATGGCTTGATTTTATTATCCAAATACGTTCAAGATGATTGATCCAAAAATAATTTTGGATTGCTACAAATAATTTTATGAGCAACAACATATAAAATTTGGAAAGGCGCCAAGATCAGACACATGATTTTGCAGGACTGATTGCAGCCAAACCGTGAGGAATTTGGAGAAACGGTTGAAAACCCAGAACCAAAATGGACCCATTTACCTTCTTTGTAGATATTTTCCCCAAAAAATGCACGATTGGAGAGATATTTGGGTCTCTTTTAGAGGCAAATTTCAGGTGGTGGAAATTAATAGTGATGCCCGGACTATTCATTCATTTTATAAATATATGAGAAAGATCAGAGCCAATGGGTTCCAAGAATTCGAGAGGAGGATTTTAATCCTTTACCTTTTGTATATTATTGATTTTGTAAACTTTTTATTTCTTTTCAAATGGAGTAATGGATGGCTGGAATCTTTGGGAAAATGGATGAATATTTTCAAAGAAGAATATGGAATTCCAGGTTGCTTAATGGCTTTTGTCCTGTAAGTAAAATCATTTTATTTTCATTAAGCTATATTCATATTCTTTAAATAATTGATTATGCATTGATTTAAATAACTTTAGTCCTTTTTATCAATACATGGTTAATTATTATCATTTATGTATTAATTTTTCCAATCTTTAAAGTCTATTATCCAAAACAATTCTTCCAGGACTACAGAATGGACAAAGGATTCAAAAAAATTAATAGAACGACATATATGCATTTTGGCTTTAGCCTTTTGTTTATAATGTTGTTATTTATGTTTTTTTTCCTATTACATGTGCAGGTCTAATATCTTTAGATTAAATGATCTGTGATGTGTAGGAGGTTTATATTATAAATACCATGTATTATTTGCTTCATCAAAATATAAATGCTGTGATTATATCTTCGATTTAAATAATGGGATTTATCTTTGACTTTTAAATTGAATGATAAAATGCATAGATTGCTTCCAGATTTATCTTGCTCTAATCATGTATAATTATGAGATCACAGGTTTATGTTTGTGTTTCCTTTTCTGTCATTAAAACCTAAACTGCTAATACATGCTCTGAATTTATTTAGAACAGTCATAAGGTTCATTGCAGATTTCTCTCTTGGACATGGTAGTTGGATGTTCACCACTCATGCAGATGCTTGGACACACCTCACTAATTCACTGACAGGATAACTTCTTTGTATTTTTCTGTCATTTTCATATCATTGAAACTAGAATGTATGGTTCGGCTTTGACTATCCACATGTTCATGTTTCATTAACTTTTTTTTGCAAGATTCTTTAAATTTATAAAAGAAAAACAATAAATATTTTTATGTGCTTTATTTATCTGCTTCCTAGAAACAATCATTTTTCCATTAATTTCCGTAAGTTTCGATTAAAACTTGCAGCTTGTAAATCATGTAAATAAACGAGACTTGTATATCTTCTACTTAAATACAACAAATATAGTTACATTTGAACATATGTACATATATATAGTGTGTTTAGTAATTAGTTAGTTATTTCTCTCTTTTATTCATTTCTTTTGGGATTCTTAGATTGGCTAACGAAGCCATTAAACCCGTTAGAATGAGTTACACCAAACGACTTGGGTTATTTAGACAACCCCGGACCGGATTCGTTCTTCCAGTTGATAGACGGTCAATTTCACCCGTCAACAAATGGCGCTAGAAGGAGGGCCGAGGTCGATTTAATGATTAAATGTTTCACCCCTCAGCTTTTCATAATTCCAGATTTATAAATCCTTCTTGTGTATCATCTTATAATGCACTACAAGGCAGGCTAACTATTTGGAGTCAATTTCTTCAAATTCTTAATGGCTCCTGCCCAAATCACTGTGTCGGAACATGCTTTTAATGTCTCACTACCAGTTATTTCCAACAAGACAACTGATCTCTTTTCAGAACTCACCTTTGATGGTGAAGGGAACACATCTGCACTAGACCATATTTCTATTTTTTTTTATATGTGTTTAAGACATAAGATCATCGATTCTAATGTTACATGCAGATTGTTTGCTCTCACTTTCCGAGGTCGAGTTAAGGTTTGGTTTGAATATTTTCGGGCTAATTCTATTCATTCTTTGTCTGAGTTTATATTTGAGTTTTTATCGGATTTTAACAACTATGATTATGATGAATTAAGTGAAGAATTAAGTTGCTCAAGGAAATAAAATGGTGAATCATTCAATGATTTTGCAATTAGGTTCATTCATGTTGGTATTAGATTCCCTTTGAAAGAAATGCCACTTATTAATGAATGGTTTGAATATCTCGTTTCTCTCTCAGACAAGCAAGATCAATTAATTGTTAACCAATCCGAATTGAGCACTAACACTCAATCTCAAGATGGTTCAAATTTTCATGTTGATCTTGAAGATTTTGAAGCACCACAATTTTTGTTGACTTCTTTCATTTTGGAAAATCATGAGCCACATAATGCAATTGTCACATCTAATCATTCTTTGCAAATAATGTCTCCT